>PVKS010001593.1:67359-137439 GCA_004027875.1 Aplodontia rufa | reverse complement strand
TGGAGCAGTGGCTCAGCGGTTACAGTGCTTGTCTCGCATGCACCAAGTACACAGGTTTGAACCCCAGCACCATGTACACAATGAAGTGTTGGAGCAATGAAAACAAGAAAAACTAAATAAAATTGATTCTCTCTCTCTCATTCTGTCCCACATCTCTCTTAAAAAAAAAAATAAAGGGCTAGTAATATAAATCAGTGTTAGTGTACCCTTAGGTTCAATCCCCAGTACTCCACCTCAAAAGATAAGGGAACTGATCCCGACCCTGCCAAGCACATATATGATTTGGAGAAAGAAATGTGCTCGTTTATTTAAAGACAAAAGTAAAAAGAACACTGAACTTGGAAAATGAAGACAAGCATTTTAGCACTTAGTTCCAAATCCATCACTAGCTAGCACTCTGACTTTGGGGCTACTTAACTTCCACAAACCTTTTTTTTTTTCCTGGAAAATGAAGACAAACTATAACCACTAAAATTTCTTCTAACTCCATACTTCTGTGATTCAACAAATATACAATAAAAATATATACATACACTAAAGCTTATGTGTCAAGATACTCTTTTCTCCAAACACACCAAAAGCAGAGAAATAGGACATTTTAAGTGTATTGATACATAAAGCAGACCAAACTTCTTTGTATATATGTGAAGAGATTTTTAATAAAGATCATAATTCCGGAATATCATAAAAATAGCTAAACAACTGTACTGAGGTGGGTCACCCGCATGTAGAATTTATATAACCTCTTATTTTAACAATTTAAAACTAGTTAATATTATTAATGAGCCTCCCTTTACTTGTCAATTTCAAGTCTGTCTTTGCCAAAAGTCATTCAAGTAAGTCATTCATGGTATGATTTACTAGATCTTTTTTAAACAACCATAAAATAATCACTTTTCATGTTTTTGTCTGTTTCACATATAAAGATCTTGCATTTTAATAATTTCGGTCTGCTACAATAGCTTAGACACACTTTAAAAACCTGTAATGTTATTTTTTTATACAGGGATCTTGTAAAAAATCGGCAGCTCATATTCAAGAAAGCTTATTTGATAATTTTCATTACCACCAATACTTACACTTCAAAGACACCAATAACCAACAGGTCATTTGTTCCTACTGCAGAATTTAATAGGTTATTAAAGTATGGCATAACTCAAAAGGGCAATTAGGAAACTATAAAACGATACTGCTTATATAAAATTAGAAACAGTAACACTTTGTCATCTTGTCAAATCAATACTTCAAAATTCTTGTCATATAGATTTTCCAAATCCAAATTGTTGGAGTTGTAAAGAAGTACCGGGGCAAAATACTGTACTGTACCTTCGAAAAGTGCCTCGAAAATCCTTTCTACCGAAACCTAAATTCCACCCACGTTACTGTGTCAATCAACTAAAGAGAAGGCGAGTTATCATTAGGAAGTTACATAATTTACAACAAAGATCGTTTAAAGCGCCTTTCATTGAAAGTGGCTTACAATCTTCAAGCTTCCAAATTCAATTTGCAATCTCAGAGTGAATTATCAGAAAGCATACACGAAATGAGGTTTTTCTTTGAAAGTGGTCACAAGGAAGCAGGAACTGTTTATCTGCAAGGAGTAGCAGAATACCAGGAGCTGACTCAGTCAGTGGAACGCAGACTGCATTCCGTCTTCTAAAGGAAAAGCGTTCCCCCTGCCGATTTCCCGACCGGACCAGGAAGGAGTCCCCGGAGTCACCAACTCCGGCCCGGGCGAAGCGCGCAGACGACTCCCAGCCGCGCGCCCCGCAACTCGGCTGGGGCGGGCTGCAGCCCGCGCCACGGTGCGTCCCCGGCCAAGGCACAGGGCGCAGAACCCCGCAGGAAGCGTTCCTCCGAGGGACAAAGGTTGGGCTTGCACCCGCCGCAGCCGAGGCTCCCGCTGCCAGGGCTCCCGGGACTGCAGCCCGGGGTCCAGACGCCCCCGCGCGACGCTGGCCCCGCCGCCCCTCCCCCGCGGACCTGTTGATTAAGATCTCCGCCGCCCAGCTGCCACCGGTCCGCCGCTTACCTCCGCGCCATGGCGCCGCCGAACCCCGCGCCCCAGCTGCTCCGAAACACTGCAGAAGCGACAGCCCTCCGAATACCGGATAAAGAATCCAGAAACTCCCGACTCCCCTCCTCGGAATCTTTAGTCTCCACCCGCTCCCCACCGCCAGCCTCCTCCGTCGCGGCCGTCGCCGCCACGGCCGCCGCCAGCAACTCCAACTCGAGGCTGCGCGAGACCGGCCCCCGCGGACGCTGCGAGACCGCGCACGCGCCCCCGGGATTCTGGCGCAGCGGACGCGCCTATCCCAGTCCCTCCCCGGCGCACCCCGCCCACTGTAAGGCCGAGAGGCTGGCGCGGTTCACCCAATCCCGAGCCCGCGCGAAGAGAGCGCCCACTCATTGGTCCGTTCTGGGGCTCTTTGCAGTCGGTCGCGCGCGCTAGCGCGCCTCGAAATATAAAATGCGAACCGTATCCGGCTCGCGGGAATTGGGGGGGGGGTCCCTTTCGGGTTAAAGCCGCGGGTGGTTTGTGTGAGAACCTGGTGTTTCCCTGAAACGTTGCCAGGAGCCCGTGGCTCTTCGGAGCCTGGATGACCGTCGTCTTCTGAGAAAAATTGGATTACTCTTGAGGCGACTCTTCGTCCTGTCGGGCACATCGCAAAATCCTAACATCTGCTTACAAAACAACCCCGACACAAACACCTGGATGTGTGTAGTGAGCCACAGAAGAATTCCCTGATTCCACAGACCACTCCGACAAGCTTGGGACCGAGTTCTGAAAGCCAGAAAGGAAGGATGCCAAGGGCCACAGCTGTGTCACAGAAACTCCCGGAGTGTATTTAGATTACGCAGGCCAGAGCGTGCCAAGGCCGCCCTCCGAAAGGTGTCCAGCAGGATGGGAATCCAGAGCAGGCTGAAATAGGGTCCAGGCAGAAATACTGCACCAGCATATTTGCTTCAGCACGCATTTGTTGTTCTTGAGATGAGATCTCACCGTGTTGCCCGGGTTGGTCTCAAGCGCTTGGGTTCAACAGACCCTCTCACCACCTGCGTCTGCCTAGGATCCGGGACCAGGCGCATGCCGGCCACGAGCCAGCCTGCCCCAACACTTCTAGTACAAGCCTCCAGCTTGCCTCAACTCTTCCAATGAAAGCTATCACACGGTGTGCTTTGATAATAAACAAGAATTAAGCTTCCTATCCCCCTTTGAACAGTTCTGTCTGCCAAACTCCTCTTAAGCCAAACTCTTGTTAGCTCAGATTTGATTGCAGATTCCCTCAGGGCCACACACAGTGCATAGATAATCCTCATAACCTTCTGAAACTTCAATTATCGTGTCTTTCTTCGGTTCTTCTCACCGGGTTTTTTATGGCCATTTCCAACGTGCACACCAATTCTTCCACAAGCCTTTACTCTCCTGTGGACACCTATGGGTTGTTTGTGCTCCTAGTGAACTATGTGCTCTGAATTTAGAAAACTATCATTCCAGGTAGTCAAGACCTTTTTGGATTCCTGGTTTTTCCAAATCATTATCCTCAAATTTGATCAGCATTCTATCCAAGTCTTTTTTTTTTCAAATTGTTTATAAATGTTAAATAATACAGAGCCAAGAACAGAAGTCTGCTCCAAGCCCCTAAAGACCTTAATCCTCCTACCACCAAACATTCCTCAATAGATTTTGAGTACAGATGGACAACCAGTTCCCAATTTACAAACTACATTGTCTTTTTTTGCCTATATTCCTCCACAAAGATGCCACGAAAATTTGGGAACTACAGGTAAACAGTCTCCAAGATTCTTACAAACTTTTAGCCATACTCAAATAGGAAAAGCAACGAAAATTGGTGTTTGTAACTTATTTGCTTTTCCAAGTTTTTTTTTTTAAGAGAGAGAGTGAGAGAGAGAATTTTATTTATTTATTTTTTGTCTGGCCTTTGTTTCTCCAACACTTAGTTGTGTGTGATGGTGGTGGAATTTGAACCTGAGTCCTCATGTGTGCCAGGCAAGTGCTCCAACTGCTGAACCACCGCCCCAACCCTCCAAGTCCTTAAGTATGTAAAATAACAAAGGTGCTTCCTGCAGCTCTGCAATGAATTTTTCTCCCATGTGTCACAGTTTCCCAACTTGGCACTATTTACATTTAAGCTGGATAATTCTTGTTGTGGAAGCTGTCCTGTGTGTTACAAAATGATTAGCAGCTTTCTCTGCTTCTGACCACTAGATGCCAGATCTTCCTTTCCCACTAATGGATGTTTCTAGACATTGCCAAAGGTCTCAAGCAGGAGGGTGTATGTGTGTCTGTGTGTGCGCACATATAAGAATCACTGATCTAGCTGCTGAAAGAATGATCTCTAGATACTGTCTCTTCATCATACTTTTCAATGTCCTGGCCCAGGCAGTTTTCCAAAACACCCCATTCAAATGAACCCCCCAGGTACCTAGTTAGATTACCAAGTTATAGGATCTCATTCTAATAAAATAATGATCACTTAGTGTGAAATAAGAAAGCAGCTATTGATGTCAAATTTATGGAAATTCCTTATGAAATGCCATAAAGTATTACTATTTTTACCTTCTAAAGATTTTTAAAGACAGCAGACCCTATGGCAAATGAAAAAAATCTACTCTCTTGTGAACAAAGCCATTCCAGAATTTCAAATTATACTGGCCTCGTAATGGAAAAACAAAACAACAACAATAACAAAAATAACAACAACAAAAAACCCCTGAAGCTCTAAGAGTGGAAGGAAAGGTTATTGGATTGGAGTTTCAGCTTTGTTGTTAACCAATTCTGTGATTTGGATGTGTGACAAGCTTCCTGGCCTCAGTTTTCTCATCCGGAATATAAGGTGTTGTTTGTTTTGTTTCTGGTTTATGATTCCGGCAGCCTCTGCGTTTGAAGTACAACATGGATAACATAGGAGTTTGAGAATATAGTATTCATCCCCAAATAGAATGCAATGGGTAATCAGTGGTTTAACAACTACTGTCTGAAGAGTTGTTCCTCCTGCTCACAAGGCAGTTGACCTGCTGAATCACCCTGGCAAATTTGTAACTAAGTATTATGGGTGAGCAATGAAAGCCAAATTGTAAAATCAAGTGAAGAAAATAGAATAACCATAGTAAAAAACTTTTCCTGCTTCTAACCCATCATCTGCCAATATCCCTTATTACATATTTATGCAGTAAAATGTCATGTTGTTTCATTTCATTAAAAATTTGGTGGAACATTTTAACAGTCCAGTTCAGTCATTTGTAACAGATCTGAAATCTGTTTTCAAGACCCTATCATTCACCATTATTGGTGAAATCTTTAACTAATCTATTATATCACCTCTTTGTGCTAATACAAGTCAGGTTGTTCATAAACGAATTTGTAGCCTTCTCACTTATAATTGTATAAACCTGATGATCAGAGGTAATATGAATTAAAAGCAGAGTACTCGCTGCTTCAGATGTGAGAAGCT
The DNA here is from genome assembly GCA_004027875.1 of Aplodontia rufa. Taxonomy (NCBI): domain Eukaryota; kingdom Metazoa; phylum Chordata; class Mammalia; order Rodentia; family Aplodontiidae; genus Aplodontia; species Aplodontia rufa. The sequence goes on along the minus strand of PVKS010001593.1, from coordinate 131,962 downwards.
ATAAAACAACAAATTGACAGGTATAATCATCAATAAATAAATACCTAAAATTTAAAATAGTAAAATTACAAAAAGCAAATCATAAACTTTTCTAATTTAATTAGATTTAGTTATTATTCTTAGTTTTATTTTTTTTAAAGATAGAGGGACAGTGGGAGAGAGAGAGAGAGAGAGAAAGAGAATCAATTTTATTGTTTTTCATATGGCTTTTGTTGCTCCAAGACTTCGTTGTGTACATGGTGCTGGGGCTGAACTCGCGTACTAGCTCATGCCAGGCAAGCGCCATAACCACTGAGCTAGCACTCCAGCCTGGTTAGTTTTATTTTTATAGTACTACCTAACCTATATTTAGCTAAATATATAATGTCACATGGAATGGAAAGTTCCACTGTCTATAGTTAGCATTAATATAATTAAGTACCGGTTAGTATTATTCAACTCAATTGACTTTAACAAATGTTCACTCATTAGTAAAAATAAAAATAAAAAATGCTGTTTTGTTTGTTTTGCTACTGGGAATTGAACCCAGGGGCACTCTACCACTGAGCTACAACCCCAGTCCTTTTTATTTTTTTATTTTGAGACAAGTTATGCCAAGTTGCTGAGGGTCTCATTAAATTTTTGAGACTGGCCTTGAACTTGCAATCCTCCTGCCTCAACCTCCTGTGTCTGGGATTACAGGTATGAGTCATCATGCCCTGTTATATTGCATATTTCTTTGTGTTGCGTATTGGGCTATAGGAATTGAAACATGTGACCATCCCTGTCCTGGAAGAGTTTACAGTAAAATGGGGAAAAGGACAAGACTAATAAAATACGAGGGAAATTATGACAAATGAAAATAAGGTACTCAGTGGACTCAAAAGAAAGATAAGGTTTTATAATCAACAGGAACTTTCCTAGCTAATTGGGAGGATGAGAAGAGGGACAAAGAATAAACGGCAGTGAATAAACCTAAGGTAATAGGAAAATGAAACTTTTGTACATGGCTTTAAAAAAAGAATAGGGCTGGAGCCGTAGTCCTGTGGCTACGGCGCTTCCCAGGCATGGGTGAGGACCCTGGTTTGAACCCCAGCACCAAATACACAGCTAAGTGTTGGAGAAACAAAGGCCAGATGAAAAATAAAGTTGATTCTCTTTCTCACTCTTTCCCTCTCTTAAAAAAAAAAAAAACAGAAGTGGGGGCAGGGGGTGTTGGTGAGGTATTGGTCGGATGATATAACATTTCAGTTATATAGTTATATAGGAGGAATAAATTAAAGAGATCTGTTGTATAGCATGGTGACTATCGTTAATGTTGAATGATATACTTGAAAATTGCTAAGAGTAGATTTTAAGGATTCTTACTAAGAAAAAAAGTATGTGAGGAAATATTAATTAACTCCATTTAGTCATTACACAATGTGTGCATATTTCAAAACATTAGGCTGTACACCACAAATATATATAATTTTTGTCAATTTAAATTGTTTTTAAAATTAAATTTGAAATAAAGACAAAAGCTTTTTTCTAAATTTGAATGGTGGGCTGAGGATGTAGCTCAGTGGTAGAGTGCTTGCTTAGCAGGCGCCGGACAGTGTAGTGTGTTCAGTTCCCAATACCAAAAAATAAATGAATGAATGAATCTAAATGTGAATGACAAGCACACATAGAAAAGACACTTGGGCTTAGTATAGAATAATGAAAGTCAATAATAACTTCAGGGAAGGATATTTAATATTAGGATGTCAGCCATTTATCACACCATTATTTATACATTTCTGAGTAGTCCTTTGCCAGACTGGGGATGTTTAAATATATAAAACATGGTTTACGAGAAATTTTATTTTGGAGAGAGGATGTAGGTAAATCTGACTCTGAAAATTTTCTAATGAAGTAAAGACCAAGACTGAATGTCAAAAAAGAGGAAATTAAAGTGCATTCTTAAAAAAAGACTGCAAAATTGCCTATAATTTTTCCTCATCATGCTCCCAATTTAATTTCCATTTTGTATGAAAAAATCTCAACTGCTGCTTTAACTCATATTCGAATGTGAGTACCTGTAAATGGGTTTTAGTGGTATCTGGCCTGACAGCCACAGAATGGGACTCTGATGGCTCTTCTACCTCTTGAAGACATTATGTTTGAAATTTAGCCCCACTAATGCTTCAAAACAGTTTTTATACTGGGCTCAGTGGTATGTGCCTATAGTTACAGTTACACCAGAGGCTGAGACAAAAGGTTCACTTGATCGTAGGGGTTCAAGATCAGATCTGCCTGGGCAACATAGTGAAAACCCCATAGTGAAACAAAAAATCAGCTTTGTTGGGCTGGGGGTGTAGCTCTGTGGCAGAGTGCTTTCTCTGCTTGTTTGAGGTCCTGGGTTCCATCCCCAGCACTGCAGAAAAAAACAACAAAAATAGCTTTGTAAAGGTCATAGATTTTAACCACTTTGGTAAATGCAAAGATTAGCTTTGGATCGTGGTTTGACCTGACCTGTGAGTAGTACCTGATAACAGTTGATCATTTTCCCCATTTTGTTCTCTGAATTCCCAAAATGACTCATGTTTCTTCTATCTCTTTGGAACTTTATCTCCTTGAATGCTGAAAAGTGTGGGTGTCCCAGAGCTCTACCATTAAATAGTTTACTTCTGTCTGCCTAGGTTTGAATACCAACTGGATTTGAATCCCGCTTACTGTCTGATCAGAATAAAATCAGAGATTCAGTTCCTTCATTTGTAAAATGAGAATAGTAAAAGTAGCTATTATCTTACATTGGTTATGAAGACTAAGTGAATCTTTAAATGAAAAGTGATTAGAAGGAGCTAGATGTGGAGGCGTATGCCTGTCCCAGCACTCAGGAAGCTAGGCAGTATTGCAAGTTAAGGCCAGCTTCTGCAACTTAGCAAGACCCTCAGCAATGTAGTGAGACACTGTCACAAAATAAAAAATAGAAAGGGACTGGGATGTAGCTCAGTGGAACTGAGTTCCCAGTTAAATAAATAAATATGAAGCAATTAGAACAGTGCCTAGCATAATGTGCATTTCACTATTTTTATCATAATCTTTGTGTGTGTGTGTGTGTGTGTGTGTGTGTGTGTGTGTGTTGTATATCCGTGTGGTGCTAGGGATTGAAATTAGGGCCTTGCACATGCTAGGCAAGTGCTCTACCCTTAAACTATTTCCCCGGCCTATCGTACTTTATCACTCACTCACTCCCTCAATGATTTCACCCCGTCTCATGGAATCAGATTCCATTTCTACACTGTTAACTTCAAATTTATCTCTAGTCTGGACTTCTGCCCCAAACTCCAGAAAAAATGCATTTGTCAGCTCAGTGTCACCATTTGAACTTCTTTTTCTTTCTTTCTTTCTTTTTCTTTAAAGACAGAGAGGGACAGTGAGACAGAGAGAAAGAGACAATTTTATTTAGTTTTTCATGTGGCCTTTGTTGCTCCAACACTTAGTTGTGTACGTGGTGCTGGGGTTCGAACCCACGTCCTTGTGCATGCCAGGCAAGCACTGTAAACGCTGAGCCACGCTCCAGCCCTCCGTTTGAATTTCTAATGAGCATCGTGAATTTAACTGTCTTTAGCTATTGATTTTTGTCCGATTTCCAGATGCTCAGGCATTCTTTCACACAACACAAACTAATCCATCAGGAATTCTGCATATCTATCTTCAAAACATATCCAAATTCCTTCTCCCTAACCCCAGTGCTACCACTCTACTCCACGCCACAGTCATCTTTCGCCTGGATTGCTGCAGCGTCTTCCTTCCCACCTCTATAGCAGCCAGAGTGATCTCCACGACCTCAGCTCTTACTCTTTCTTTTTCTCATTTCACATCAAAATGCACAACACCTTTGTTGCTCCTCACATGCTCAGCCTTTGAATTTGATACTATGCCTGAAATGTTCACTCTCCTTCACTTCCATTAGGTCTCATTTCAAATGTTATCACTGAGTCCTGTCCTGCTCTAAACAAATAGCAACATCTCCCACATCTCCCCACACCACCTCCAAACACTTTCTTATACCCCTGCTCAACTTTTTTATTTTACTCATTCGTTATCTGACATACTGTGTGTTTATTATCTATCTCCCCAATCTAGAATGCAAGCTCCATAAAGGCGTGGATTTTGGCTATTTTATTCAGTATTTATTTTTAGATTACTCAGCATCTAACCCAGTACCTGATACGTAGATATTAATCAACAAATATTTGTTGAATGAATGAGTGAAATAGACATAAATAGGTAAAATAGGTACAATGATGAACGGGTGAAAGATAAACTTCAGTTTTGTTAAATGGCCTGTGACTATCTCATTTTAGGAAAAATTTCTACATAGGAATGATTGTTGTTGCTCCTTGGTCCCTTCTTCTCCCTTCCAAGTGCTAACCGGATGTGACGTTGCTTATCTTCCATGATCAAACAAGATTTTGCATTCAGGGGGATAGGAATGTAGACTCTACCCGGCTTGATGTGACAGGAGGGAGATGGGAGAGACATTGGCAAATACATAGAGACAACTCTTTGTCCTTTAGTACCTCTTTCCTGCACTTCATGGGTCACCCAGGTGTTATAATAATTTCTCATCTAATTGATAAAACTGAGAATTAGAAAACAAAATGTTACCCTCAAAACACAAAATAGATATGACTTCTTATTTTCACTTAACCTTTACTCCTGAACTTACACACATTTCTGACATTTAACAGATTATAAAGATTTATGTGTGAGAACCTTTCATGACTGTGTCAGTTTAGAGCAAACATATCTCTATCATGATACAGATTGGGGGATGTCAGCTGGAAGATGGGAATTTCAGATGGAAATCACAAATTAGGTTATAGGAAGTAGTTCTAACTAGGAATTTATAAGAATTGCTGGTGGAAGCAGATATTTAAGACTTTACAAGTCTCTTACAGAAAAGTCCTAACTTTCCTATGTGGGATAGATTCCAGTGGAATTGGAATAGACAGGCATTGGCCACCAACCAGGTTTTTATAAGTGTATTGTGGGGCTGGAGTAGTGGCTTAGTGGTTATGGCGCTTGCCTGGCATGCACAAGAATGTGGATTCAAACCCCAGCACCATATACACAATGAAGTGTCGGAGCACAAAAGTCACATACAAAACTAAATTTAAAAATTGATTCTTTCTCTCCCTCTCTCGCTGTTCTCTCTTAAAAAAAAAAAAAGAAGTGTATTGGTGGAATGAGAGACCCTCTAGAGCCATCAAGGGAAAAGAATACTCATTTCTTTTCCTCTTTTCCAGAGTAGTTTTTAGAAGAATGTTTCAAACCATATTTGGGAATATAAACTGTACTAAATCAAGTAAATGTAAACAACATGTAGCTCGTACCGGGCTCTGACTAACTAAGTACTTATTGAAAGCTTCCAGGCCTCATGGACTCTGTAATACTTCAGGCTAATGCAGGAAGGTGGAACAGCAAACAAGAAGTATCTCAAGCCTTGTAATCTCAGTTCAGGGCACTGGAGAGCTGAGAACAACTTGGCACCGGAATAAAAATGCACCAGTGTTTTTCCTTTTAAATTTAGAATGAATGTAAGAGATGAATACCTAGGATTCTTGGTAAAAATGTGTGAATTTGTTTTAATGAAGAAATGGAGTGGTTTAAAAGGGCATCCACAACTTCAATTAATATCATTTCAGAAAACATTTGGAAGTTCTCATATAAAATTTGTCCAGGACAAGCTCTTCTAATACTAGAATTAGGGAGAATGAGATTTTATGTTAGAAGCTTTTATACAAATGTAATCTCTTCATTTTTTGCAGATGAGGAAACCAACAGCAATTTAATGGATGGCTCTGGCTTAGGGTTTTTACTGAGGTTACAATCAGGATGTCAGCTAGGGCTAGGACTAAAGGGTCAGCTGCCAGGGAGGCTCACTCACATGGCTGTTAGCTTGGTGCTGCTATTCTTGTCACTTGGCCCTCTCTAGGATGTGACAGCTGGCTTCCTCCAAGCAAAGGACACAAGACAGAGTGATCCAGATAGAAGTCATAGGGTCTTTTTATGATGTAGTCCCCAAAGTTACATACCACCACTGCCACTTTATTGGTTAGAAGCAAATCACTAAATCTAGTCCACAGTCAAGTGAAGGAGAATAGGTTCCACCTGTATTGCAGGGAGGAATGTCAAGGATTTGAGGACATACTTTTTGTTATTGTTATATTTTTGTGTGTTGGGGAACCAACCCAGGGCTCTACAAGGCTAGGCAAGTGCTTTACCACTGAGCTAAATCCCCAACAGTAAGGATTATTTTATCTGTGACCTTTGAGATTTCTACTCTACTAGAAATGAAGGACAACTAGGATTGGGTAGATAAAATCAAATACCCAAACTACTATCACAATCTGTTGTCTGTGTCCATATTCGTGGCTAATAGCTGTATTACCCACTTGCTTCTCAAACCTTCCCATCCCCGTACAATTTCCCCTCCCCAGTTCTTACAGAAAATCCTAACCCATTCCTTTTTTTTTAAATCAATTTTTATTGATTTTTTTGTTTTTCACATGGCTTTTGTTGTTCTGACACTTAGTTGTGTACGTGGGTGCTGAGGTTTGAACCCGCCAGGCAAGCGCCGTAACTGCTGAGCCACCGCTCCAGCCCCAACCCATTCCTTTTTTATGAGTAGTAAAGGAAATGTCACATCCCACAGCAGGGTTACTTTTCATCCACAGCTAAATATTTTTTGATGTGACATTCTGTCAAAAGGTGCCAAAATTTCAAAGAAGTTTATAGTTCTATTACCGTTGCCTTTGCCTTCAAATTTAGTCCTCAGGAAACTTTAATAGATTCTCTGTGGCATGAGTCTCCCTCTCAGAAGCTGTGTTGGTTTTCCTCTGGCAAGACAGGTTTGCTTATGAGCTCAGAGAGCCATAGAGACTCTGCAAGCTCAGACTCATCAAGCTCTCAATCCGCTTGATGTGTTTCAAGGTATAAGACTTCCCCCAAATAAACTGATAATGAGGAGATTCCTTTTCTGCTTGTTTGTTTTTGAGACAGGGTCTCACTATGTTGCCCACAGTGTTTGCCACCACTTTCAGCTTATAATGACATTCTTACACCAGTTACACACACACACACACACACAGAGCAGAAAACCTTATTTGATCTATAAGATAGCTCCTATAGTAAGTACTTCACTACAAGTCTACTAGAAAATGTGTTCCAAGTTGAAACCTCACCCAGGGATTTGATTCCTTCCTACACTACTCACGCTCTCTCTATCCAGCCACAGAATCTGGGACACCCGTGCTTTCTCCTGTTCCTGTGCAGTGCTGCCAGCATTTCTAGTAGTGAGGAAAACAGCACTGTCTCTATGGCACAGGCTCCTGCATCGGTGGCAGTCACAGCGGAAGAGTGTGCTGCTATACTGTTCTTAGTCTGTTTATATCCTAGGGCTCTTCGAATGCAAGTACTTTACATTTAAGAACTAATTTCATATCTAAATCATAAAGATCTACTTTTGGAAAGATAACACTTTGCATCTATATGCAAAAACCATGTTATTAGCTATTGATCTTTAGTTGAATTTTTCTATAGTAGAGACATTAATCCAGACCCTTCTAATTTGATAGCTAGCTACATGCAACATTAATATATGGTGTTTGTATGTACCACTCATTTATACATTCATATGGAAAAGCATCTGTATTTTATTTAAAGATTTCTAAGCTGGGCATGGTGGCACATTTTTATAATCCCAGCAGCTTGTGAGTCTGAGGCAGGAGAATCACAAGTTCAAAGCCAGCCTCAGCAACTTAGCAAGACCCTATCTCAAAATAAAATATAAAACATGCTGGGGATGTGGCTCAGAGGTAAGCACCCTGGGTTCAATTCGCAGTGCCTCAGTATCAGAAAAATTATTTAAATAGTCAACATACAACTTATTAGTAAGGTATTTTATATCATCTTTTCCATGCAAAGATTCAAAAGAATCTGATTTTTTTACATGTATAGTGTATCTCAAATTAGATGCTAAATTATTGACAGATGGTATGAGAAATGTAACCACACTGGGCTGGGGACATGGCTCAGTGTTATAGTAGTTGTCTAGAATGTGTGAGGCTCTGGGTTCCATTCCCAGAATGCCCCCCCCCAATAATATATATATTTTAAAAAGTAGCCCCACTGAGAGAGGAACACTATCACACTGTTGGTGGAAATGCAGACTGGTCCAGCGGCTCTGGAAAGCAGTATGGAGACTCCTCAAAAAATTAGGGTTGGAATCTACCATATGATCCAGCTATCCCTCTTCTGGCTATTTTCCCAGAGGAGTTAGAATCAGCACATTACAGTGACACAGCAATATCCATGTTCATGGCAGCTCAATTTACAATAGCTAAATTATGGAACCAACCCAGATGCCCCTCACTGGATGAATGGATCCAAAAGCTCTGGTATATATAAACAATGGAGTTCTACTCCATTGCATCTATTGAAGGTAAATGGATGGCATTGGAAGAAATCATGCTGAGTGAAGTTAGTCAAACACAGAGAGTCAAGGGCTGAATGGTATCCCTCATTTGTGGAGGCTGGACCTAAACCGAGGCTCAGGAGTAAAGTAGACTAACTCATGTTTTATATTCATAGAACAAAAATGTTCTATGAATGTTAATATTTATGTGATATAGTTGCAATATACTTCATAAGATATCTGAACAAGCTATGCTGCATACCTGTACAAAAACGTAAATATTTAATCCCATTGTCAAACATTTTGAATAATAACAAGGGATGATAGGAAGGGAGGAGAAGGGGAAATGTTGGAACTGAGATAAAGAGGGTACATTCCAAGCATTTATAAATATCACTGTGTATACTATAGCTGTATATATAAAAAATGTTCTTCATAGGTATAAGAATTAATTAATTAAAAGGAATCTAAAATTCAATTTCTCAGTCACACTAGCCATATTTTAAGTGTTCAACCACCACACAGGGTTACCATGTTGGGCTGAAAAGTTCTAGAGGGTTGTCTGTAGGACAGGAAGGAAAAGATGGAGGTGAGAGGCTTCTTACAATTAGATCACAAGTATAAATGCAGTGTTATTTGTGTGCAATTTGAGTTAAATAGATTTCTATAGACTTTTAAAAATCTAACTACCCTTATCTTTAACTTGAATGAGTTCTAATGTGAATTGCAAATTTGCCTTTAACTTGGCTGTGGGAGTCTGCTTGAATTAAAATGCCAGTACCACAATTTTCTATCTGTATGACCTTGAACACACAACTTCTAAGCTTTATTTTGCCATCTATAAAATGGGGAAAACAATAGTACTTTTTGGGTTACTGTGGAGATTAAAATAATTCATGCAAAACATGTTGTAGAATGACCAGTGTAGCTTTTAGGAAATAAGAGGTGACTTTTAAAAATCCAATTTTTCCAGCTTCTGGATTTATTTGTACAAATTATTGTGTGGACACGGACTATCAGTTTTATTTATTTCTCTTTCAGTGCTAGGGATGAAATCCAGTATTTTGAACATACTCAGCAAGCATTCTGCCATTGAGCCGGGTGCTATAGTTTCCTTTCTGTTTTTAAAAATCCAATTTCAAACCTGTTTGAAAATAACATTCATTTAGTCAGTAAAACGCATCTCTAAGAACTCAGCTATAACACAAAGATGGAAGGAATGTGGGCCACACCTTCAAGGGCCTCACCAAGCCTAGTGTTACAAACAACACAGTGTTGATGTTATGTTCAAATTCGAAAAATCAAAGCATAGAGACTGGCAAGCTTTTCTAACAACCCCAAAGAAAAGAAGCCTTATTTTATAAAAAACTGAACTTACAAATGGAAAATTGTATAGATTTGCATATTCTTTAGCTTATTTTGAAATAGGTCTCAACAATTATTAAAAGTTAAGGTTTAAGAAATTAGATTTGAATTGTTAAGGTTAGATAGTTTTATTTCTGCCATTCAGAAGACATTGTTTTCTCCTTGCATTGTTTCTTCCTGAGCTTTTCTTCTTTTGTTTAGTGGTTTGTATTTACCTGACAAAAGAAAAACAAGTTGTCAGTTTATTTAATTCAAAGGTCTGAAATACAGAATGCCCACATTTTAAATTCAGAAATATTTTTTAAGTTATCACTTTTAAAACTCAAAAACTAATTCAAGTTGCCAACACCTTTAATTCCAGTGGCTTGGGAGACTGAGGCAGGAGGGTTGTAAGTTCAAAGCCAGCCTCAGCAACTCAACAAGGCCCTGAGTAATTTAGGGAGACCCTGCTCAAAATAAAAATAAAAAGGGCTAGAGATGTGGCTCAGTGGTTAACTGCCACTAGGTTCAAACTCCAGTACCTAAAAGCAAAAACAAAACAAAACAAACAAAAAAACTAATACAAGGTAAATAAGTGATTGAAAAAAGTTAAATTATATTTATATTACAGCTTTTCTAGTATAAAATAAAAAGCCTTTGGCTAAATTAGATTTTACTTATTGACTTGTGGTGCTGCTAGTGAGTTCTGAGCAGGCACTTTAAAACTGAACTACAGGGCCTGGCTCCGCAGTTGCCGGGCTTGCCTGGCAAGCACCACATACGCAGCGAAGTGTCCAAGGAATGAAAATCACGCGAAAAACTAAATAGAAATCGATTCTCTCTTTTTCTCTCTCTCACTGTCCCCCCTTTCTAAAAAAAAAACAAAAACAAAACTGAACTACATACCCGGGTCTCATATTTTTTTTAAATCTAGAGATTGAAGCAATGTTTAAAACCTCTTAATTTCTTAAAATTTTTTAGAATTTATCCCGGTTTAATAATCTGACCATTCAAGATAATAAGATTAAGATTATGGGTTTTTTGTTATTTAAAATTTACATAAATGTCACTGAATTATTTGTAAATTTTTAATATATGCTGAACTGCATCCTAAATTTTGGATTTCCATATACCATAATATGCTCAAATAACTTTCAGCTTTCACATTGTTTCACTGTAACCATGAACTTTTTCACATTATTTGTAAAATATGAAATATTCTTAGTAATAATTTTTTGAGCATTAAAAATTTGTTTTCTCATATATCAGCAACTCAGTTTAAGTATTTGGGAGCCACTTGTTCAATTTTAGATGTCAAAATTTAAGTATGGTATACATGTCATCATTTTTTCCATTCTTTTTATTTCTCTCAATGAGACCCTAATCTTTGAAATTTTATTGTTACAGAATATATCAAATGAAAAAATTTTTAAATATTGAGTTTTATTTTAAAAATTTCTCTTTCTAAATTCTAAACTACACTGACAGATGGCTTGGGATTTTCCCTAGGTGGATGCAGGAGACCACCCTGTATGTCACCCCATCACTGTCTAGCAGAACAAAACAAACTAAAGAGATTAAAAGCATTCTTTTTGGGCAGGGAGGTAGCATAGGGGGATGGGGATGTGGGGGGTTTGGAGTGGCACTGAGTATTAAGGAAGAAAAGAGGTGGCACTGGAGCAGTGGCTCAGCCATTATGGTGCTTGCCTGGCATGAGCAAGGACGTGGGTTTCAACTCCAGCACCATGTACACAACAGTTTCAGAGCAACGAAACCACATGTAAAACCAGATAAAATTTAATTCTCTCTTTCTCTCTTACTGTTCCTCTCTCTATCAAAAAAAAAAAAAAATACAGGTGATCAAAGATGAGGTACAGACTAAAGAATAATGTGGAGCTAAGGGTTTTGGCTACAATGTTCTTAGCGCATTACCTCCCATCCAGGCTATGAATCTTGGTGGGGCTGTGTTAATAAATGGAGTGCTCAAGGGCCAAGCTGGGTTTGCCAGTAAAGTGACAGAAGGGTGGGCACCTTGATTCCAGCAGAACTACAGCAAGATGTGCATGTGATTTTTGCCAAGGCCATCCCTGATTCACTGATCTTTTTTTCAATTCTGTGAACTCAGTGCATGCACACAGAGTATTAGCTATGCTAGGAGAGAGAAGAAGCAATGACTAAACTTGCATTGTTTCTTGTCTCTGCCCGGAGGGTGTGTTTACCATGGCTAAGAGAAGTTTTGTTCCTTAGCAATTTACTGCAAAGTTGGTGTTTCAAGTTTCATATACACCAGGTCAGGGAACCACACAGAGTGGTGTACGTTATGGATTATACCAAATCCACAGTTTGAGTGGTGTGCCCTATACCATGCAGTATACAAGCTGCAGAACATGACAGTCAGTGCTCTATAGATATCTGTATAATTTTGGTATGAAAGGAAGAGGGGTTTTCCCCATATTTTTATAGGTGCATTATAATTACACATAAGGATGGGATTCATTGTTACATATTTGTACATGCACAGGATATAATAATGTAATTTGACTAATATAATTCTCTAGTGTTTCTCTTCTCCCTCCCCACCTTCCTCCCCCGGACCCTTTCCTCTATTCAACTGGTATCCCTCTGATCTTCATGAGACCGTCCCAGCACTTTCTTTTAGAGGAAGAGGCCTTTAAAAATTAAACATTTTGGGAAAGAGCATGAAGGAGCAAAGAAGTGTAGGTACCCGAAGAGAGGAATTACTAAGGTGGCAGCAGCATGTAGTTCTCTTCAGTGCCTCACCAAAGCTCCTCTGTTCCTCCACAAGCTAATGTTACCTTTTGACTCATGATGGATTCTAAAACAGAATCACTATAAAATCCTCAGCATTCTATTCCATCTCTTTTGTTACTACAATAGAAGTAGTAAGATTCATATTAAGAATTCCACCTATTAACAGCAGTTTTCTGAAAGTATCATATCTATCATTCAAGTCTACAGACTCATAATTTTCAAAGGTTACTTACCTTTAGGTTTCTTACATGTTTTTCTGTCCACTTTGTCTTTTTCTGTTTTGTTTTCCTTTCCTCACAACCATCCCCCTGAGAAAGGGGGAGACAGATGAGGCACAGGGTTGAGGAAATTAGAAGAGGATTTGAGAAGATGAGAGACAGAGGGAGGGAGGGATGGAAAACGGGAAAAGTGCAGGAAAGTGGAAGAGATCATTACAGAGGAAGTGAGAAAGAAAATGGCCAAAAGCAGGAGAGAAAAAGGCACAGAAGGAGAAAGAGCTTAATTTGGGTCGTAAAATTCAAATTATGTTCTAACCACCTCATCAAAAATGTCTTTATTCTTTCCGGTGATGCTCATTATTAAGACTTCACAAACCTGTTTCCTTTTAGGGGCCTCCTTTCCTTTTTTCTTTTTAGCCCAGGGAATGAAGCTGACTGCTCAGGATTCCAAGGGATTTGATTAATAATATTTAAGAGGAAAATAGAAAAGAAAGATAGGAATGGGAAGGAAACTCTCAATATTTCATAAATGATTTTTCTCTCTCTCTTCTTTATGCTTTGTCTCATTTCTTTCCATCTTGGAAAAATACCATGGGGTCACAGAAAAACCTATCATTTGGTCTCATGTAAGGAAATCAAAAAAGCTAAGGACAATAAAGTCGAGAAAGGGAAGAAATTAAAAGTCCAGAAAGGAGAGAGATGGACTCAGATCCAGAGAGACAAGGTCAGTTTGGGAGCTCATGTAGGTAAACAGTCATGTTTTAAAAATAGTGTGTTTGTAGTATCACTTTATGCTGAAGGGGAAAAAAGTAATTCTCTCAAACTGCTGAGTGATGTGAGAGATTTATTAAACATCATGGTCCCTGACTAGCATTGCCCAGGAGATTAGTGAATGTCAATCATGTGAGCCTAATACTACCAGGAATCTGCCTTACTATCTTGGGGAGCAATTACTATTCTGGTTTCTACAGAGAATAGAAATTGAAATTACAGATGCATTTTTAGTTTATACTTAGACTAAATTTAATAGAATGAAAGATTAAGAATTGGCTTTTAGAGGAGGATAATAATGTTAAGGGTAGGGGTATATGAATGGGGAAAATGATTTAGAGGAGGGTAAAAAGGGGGAAAGAAATGCTAATTAGGGGAATAACTGTAAAACTATGCAAGCCTAAGTAAGAAACAAATGGGAAGACAGGGAGAGAAAGTGGAAAGAAATGAAAAAGTAAATGAAAGAAAACAAACATGGAAAACAGTTAATACTTTGTGAAAAACTGAGTGCCAATTTTGTATATTGTACCATCCTTGTTATTTAACAAAACTCAAAGTGAATTTTGCTGCTCATTTGTTGTATTTTGTTTAGCTCCTGATTTCCAGAGCTCCATTTCAAGGTGCCTACTAGATTTTAAAAGGCATAAGCTAGAGCTGGAGCGGTGGCTTGGAGGTTACGGCGCTTGCCCGCCATGCACAAGTACACAGGTTCAAATCCCAGCACCCACATATACAACTAAGTATGGGAGCAACGAAAGCCACATGAAAAACTAAATTTAAAAAAAATTGATTTTGGGGCTGGAGCGGTGGTGCCTCAGCGGTTTCGGAGCTTGCCTTGTAAGCTTGAGGACCCGGGTTCAAACCCCAGCACCACGTACACAACTGAGTGTTGGAGCAACTAAGGCCATGTGAAAAACTAAATAAAGTTGTTTCTCTCTTGAAAAAAAAAAAATTGATTTTCTCTGTCTCTCTCTCTAAAAAAAAAAAAAAAAAGGCGCATGCCACCAGGACCACAAAAATATCAACTTAGACTATTTTAACTGCCAAAAAAGGCCCTGAGACAACCATTCACACCCTCCTTATCCCAGCACCTGAGCCAAGTGCACATACATTTTATGGTTGCGGAACCCGAGGGTCAACGAAATGAAATGTCTTGAAGCAGATATACAGTTAGGTCTCACAGCTAGGGCTGTGGATTCTAACTTCATCGTTTAATAGCTGAATTCTGCTTCCTTTCTTTCCAAACATTCGCTGCTTCCTTCTCACAGCACATTTTATGGACTTATCCCTCCTAGTTGTACTGTCATCCCCAGTTTTTTTTCTTGTCCTCACAGGCAGGCAGGCTGGCTGTCAAGAACTTCTGCTGAGTGCATTTTTGTCCTTTATTTCCATTCTGACTTCTTTCGTGGTTCAAGGCTTTGGCGCTCTTCGCCTGGACTGCTCTAACAGCTTCCTAACTGGTGTCTTCTGGGCTTCCTCTACTCTTAGAGATATGCAGTCAGCATATCATGACCCATTTCACTATCCATATCTTCCAACAGCTCTTTATTTACCTAACAGTTGTATACAAACGTCTTTGCAAATTTCCCATAATCTGGCTCTTGCCTTACTCTCCTCCACTGTCTCCCCACTCCTAAATCGAACTGCCCTGCACGCTCCCATTTGTTGGTCTTAGCTCACATCATTTCCTATCCAGGACATCCTCATTTTCCCCTCCTGACTCGACTGCCTCCTTCACAGTTTTGCATGATTTCTTCTCTTGAATTAAAAATATTCTCTACTTTTAAAGTATATATAAATTCTGATTTTTGTTATTTGTAAACGTCTTACGTGCAGGTAACATGTTCTGTTTTGTTTTTTTTAATCTCTCCCTACCAAAGTGCTTCATGTGCAGTGTAGCTGGGCAACGTCTGCTTGTCCTACCGGACAAAATTGACTTTGTGGCCGAAGATAGGAGAAAGAATTCGTCGCATACAGAATAAAGAATCACGCCTGACATTAGCTTCAATTTCCACGGTCAAATAAACGAATGTCTCGGAACGTAGGTAGAATGTACTAATTAGAAACATTGCTAGTTATAAGATTGCCAAAGCAAATATTTGCCTGCACTGGACATATCTAAAATTTTTAAAAATTTATCTTGATTTCTTTATGGAATACAGTCTGGAGTAGAAATTGACAGATGAAAATTCTATAAACTGCATTGGAGATTTTGTATTTTTCTTATAAACAACTGTAGCATTTCTCTATCATGTTCTCAAGTCCAACACTATAATTGGAATATAGACCCTATATTTCCATGAAGTTTATCCAGTACTTTTCAACACTAATGCTTAGTGGGAAAGCCTAAAAACAAATCCCATTTATATAAAAACCTGTTTTATAAACATTTTTTATTTTTTTTGTAGGACTCATAAATATGATTACAAATGCCTTCAAAGTATTCTTGCTTTTTGAAAAAAATTTTTTTTCTCCACTAAAGCCAAGTTAAATGTCACTGTTTATTCCATACTATTTGTGTGGGAGACACTGGGGATTGAAGTAGGAGTACTCTACCTTGAGATATACTCCCAAAGGCTTTTTAAGTTATTTTTAAAATTTGAGACAGAGTCTCACTAAGTTGCTTAGGGCTTCACTAAATTGCCCAGACTGGCTTTGAACTTGCGATCTTCCTGCCTCAGCCTGTGGTATGGCTGGGATTACCATCATGTACCACAGCACTCAGCTCTGTAATATTCTTTTATGTGCATAACTGAAGCTGAGGCCTATTCCATCTCCCAAGTTAGAAAGAAACTTGGAGGTGGGTCAGCAGCCAGGAAATGGAGAGATCCGTTGTGTCATTTTGACAATCTTCATGTCAAAAGCTTGTTATTCAAGTTAGCTTATTAGACAAGGGATTATGTGATGAAGCAACTGCTTCCCCCAGAACATTGAATAGTATCACCGGAATAGTGAGAGGCTGAAGATGTAAACAAGAAGAAAAGAGGAGCTAAATGATTTCAGATTTACAGAAACTTAGCTGTGGACAATCTCCCTCACAAATTGGCAAGGATAGGAGGTCCGTACTAGTATTGTTGTAATTTGGATTCTGCCTGCAGGGATAGTCTTGGAGAAGTTCATGTCTGATGGGTTAAATTCAGGTAACCAGAAAACCAAATGCTCCCAGCGCAGAAAAGAAATGTGAAATAATGCCTGCCATTTGAAAAGTAGTCTAAGGATAGGCTTTGAGGACGAGTTTCTCCTGTGTAGGGCTCTCAGAATGAATTCCTTTCCTCCTACTCTACTGTTCCAAGAACAAGAGGTGACTCCTGGACACCAAAGATTACAATGAAACATAATAGAATTTGTTCCATACCTGAAGGATTTGAAAGAGGTCTCCTGCTCCTGTAAAAATAAACAGCACATTTCAAAAATTTTCCATCATAACCACAAATATTTAGAAAAGAATGACTAGGTATGAGGTAACTAGTCCTTCTCTAAATGCTTGGTGGGTAGTAATGAATTATGTGTACCAAGCCGAGGTACACTTGTTATTGATTATAACATTAGAGTAAAATTATTTACTTACAGATTATTTAGCCTATAAAAGCTGTGAAAGGAAATTGCATGTAATGCCATATCATCGTTTTTATTATATTTCTTACCAGTCTCTCAGTGAGGCTTCTGACATCCCCAGCCCAGCTGCCTCTGTGTCCTTCCTTCTGGGTAGAGACAGATACTAACTGCTGCTACTCAGGGGATTAAGTCAATTAGTCAGTTTTGTTGGGAACATAGGGTCTCATAGAGACCTGGGAGTAAATTCTGGAAAGGATGGTTTAAGAAAAGTCACCAATCTCTGCTAGCTTCTTCACTATCATCTCTGACCTTGCTAGGGGTGACAATTGGGAATCTTGCAGGCAAAGAACATTCCTTATTTATACTTATTAATATTTCTTATGGCTTATTGGATAAAACAGATAATTTAGCTTTCAGAAATGGCTTTGGATAAAGAAGCTTCTTTTCAATACCCCTGATTTTTAAAAAACTATAGCAATAGTTAAAATACTTATTTTATTTTCATTGGCATGCTAAAATATAAGTCTAAGGCATCTAATTTTCAGCTGGCCAGATATCCAATAAATATTTTTGACATATTGCTGCTTGCATAAAACACAGAATTTGGGAAGACTAATACATAATTATCAATTTTAAGGGGTCAGATAAATACATCCAGTTCAAATGAATCTTTCAGGAAGTAAATTTAAAATGGTAATTTTCTGAAGAGCTTGAAAATAAAAGTATTCACATGTAGCCTGAGCCAAATAGGTCTAGTGATTTGAATGAAGTAAGTTTACCTTAAACAATAGGTGCACATTAAAATAAACCTGCTATTATTCTCTTTAAAAACAGTCATGGGGGGCTGGAGCAATGGCTCGGCGGTTGCAGTGCTTGCCTGGCATGCACAAGGACATGCATTCAAACCACAGCATCATGTACATATCGAAGTGTCAGGGCAATGAAAGCCACATGAACAATTAAATAAAAACAGTCATGGGAGCACTATTGGCAAGGTATAAGAAGGAATATAAATGCTTCATAAAGTAAATCCTTCATTTCTAAAAGACCTAAACTGACGGAATAGAAAAGTTTTAGTTTCTCTCCTCTTTATCTTGTCTAGATTTAAATTGCTTAATTTCCATTTTAAAGACAAGTGCATCTGAGGGCAGAATATTCAACAAGGTCATTGTTTAAATTTTTTTTCAAAGTTCTAAAGTACACAGTTATAGTGTCACTGAAATCCATGGTCTTGGAGAAGAAAAATAATATTTAGAGCTTTTTCATCAACCTCATAGTCCTAACTAAATTCTACAAATGTCCCTGGAATAAAGCATCAGTGAATTCTATTGTGTTCTTAGAATATTAGATATTTCATTCATAATTAACATTCTCAAATGAGACTCCAGCTAGTAATTATGTTCTTAACGCAAATAGGCAATAAAAAGAATTCATGTTTGATTAAATTGAACTTAAGACTACTTAGAATGAAAATTTGTTTTTTGTTTTATCTTCATCTAGTTTTTTCTCCCCAGCAGAGTCAGTAGATTAATGGTGCACGAAGCCAAGGGACAAAACCTTGAAGAATTTGAGATTTGTTAAATAATAAGATCCTTTATATCTTCAAACTTCTATGATTTTTATTATTTGTATAGGGGTTGATTTTTTCATCATTTCTAATAATGATCATAATATGAAACTAAAACACTTAGCACCTGTAGAGCAGTTTTCATCCTAAAATTTTGTCATCCTTGCAATTTTTAATATTTTAGAGAGCAATAAAAAGTTTAGCGTTGAGGACTTTTAAGAGCAACAAGCTTTCTCTCTGTGCTGATATAATACTGGGTACGTATTATGCATTTGTCAAGATCCATAGAACCGTACCAAACAAAGAATGAACCTTAAAGTAAACCATGGACTATAGTTAATAATAACTTATCAGTATTGTAACAATAAGGTACTTTTTAATTGGTGTAAGAGTCTTACATAGTAAAAGGATTTATTGTTACATGTTCTTACATTCTCAGGTAATGACAATGTAATTTGAATGCAATTCTTACCCAGGATTCCCCCACCCTCCCACTCCCCTGGTCTCCTACCTCCACTGCATTCCTCCCGCTACAGATATTATTTTATATATACATGTATAATATATACATTTTGAATTCTAGTTTTAAATACCTGTATGAGTACTATTTAGCTTCTCAGGGGAGTAAAATATACCACACAGTATTTATAGTCCTCCTTTTTCCTCCTAATCCTCCCCCCTTCCCCCCAACTCCCAGATCATGCATCATTCCAACTTTGGTGAGTCTATTATATATACTTGACTATCTTTTACCCTATCCTTAGTTTTACTCTATCTTCCACATATGAGAAAAAAGCATTCAACCTTTGAGTCTCTGAGATATTAATAGAAGAAACAGTGGGTCTGAGCCTCCTCGAGGTGGTAGTGAGATGGGTGTATGGAACTCTATGTCCTATCTGCCCAATTATTCTGTAAGTCTAAATTTGTACTAAAAAGTTCGCCAACTTTAAAAAAATCTTTTTTAAAAAATTTGTTATTTATTATTATTTTATTTGGCATTTGGAGAATGAGCCCAGGGCACTTCACCACTTAGCTACATCCCCAGCCCTTTTTTCTTTTCTTTTCTTTTTTTTTTTAAGAGGGGGAGAGAGAATCAATTTTATTTAGTTTTTCATGTGGCCTTCCTTGCTCCTCTAACACATTAGACTTTCTAGTACCCTTTGTGGTCATTGTTTAGCTTCACTGAAATAATTCATTGATTACCATGAAAAAATAACAGATCAGTGTTCTGGGTGAAATTTTTGTCTATTTTAAGTACTTTGAGGCCTCAATAGAAAACAGGAAAATTGGGGCTAGAGCGATGGCTCTGTGATTACTGCGCTTGCCTGGCATGCCTGAGTACGCGAGTTCAAACCCCAGCACCATGTACCCAATGAAGTCTCAGAGCGACAAAAGGCACATGAAAAAGAAAACAAAAATTGTTTTTCTCTTTCTCTCTCTCTCTCACTGTCCCTCTCTCTTAAAAAAAAAGAAATAAAAAAAAAAAAGAAAGAAAACAGGAAAATTGGGGCTGGAGCAGTGGCTCAGAGGTTATGGCACTTGCCTGGAATGCACAAGGATGGGAGCTCAAATTCAAACCCCAGCACCATGTACACAACAAAGTGTTGGAGCAACAAAAGTCACATGATAAATTAAATAAAATTGATTTGGGCTCTCTTTCTCTCTCTCTCTCTCTCACTGTCCCTTTCTCTTAGGAAAAAAAAAAAGAGAACAGGAAAATTTATGTGGGTGATAAAAGCAATTTTCACTTCACACACACATATTCTGTTATTTATATCTGTATCTATATCCGTCTATACATTAGCTCCTAGTTGTATAGTAAAGATTCTCAGGCAAGACTCTTTTTGAGTTTAAGCCAATAGTTTTTCCTATGATCATAAAGGGGAAACCTTATTTAGACTCTGAGGCCTCAAGAAACAGGTCTCCTGGCTAAATCTCACTTTGTACAAAGGACTGGCTTCTCAATAAGGCATTGAATGGTTCCCAAACCTGGGCATGAATTGGAATCACTTGGAGGCTGAGTGAAACACAGAATTCTATGACCCATCCCCAGAGTTTATGATTCATTAAGAT
Source organism: Aplodontia rufa (assembly GCA_004027875.1). Classification (NCBI taxonomy): domain Eukaryota; kingdom Metazoa; phylum Chordata; class Mammalia; order Rodentia; family Aplodontiidae; genus Aplodontia; species Aplodontia rufa. The sequence continues at coordinate 111,234 of PVKS010001593.1, read as the reverse complement.
GGGCCTGAGAATTTAAATCTTTAAGTTCCCAGGTACTGCTACTGTTGCTACAGCTGGTCTAGCAGCCACACTTTGAGAACCACTGGCATGGGTACCCAAGATATCAAATGATGTTTCACTTGAGCAGGCAATGAATATCCAGCACCTTGAATGTGTTGATACTTGGACCTAGAGGCTCTGAAATTGTGGGTTTGTCTCAGAGTCTTCTATTCTCTTCCATTGGTCTTCATTCCTATTTTGAAACCAGTACCATGCTGTTTTTAATACTACAGCTCTATAGTATAATTTTAGATCTGGTATTGCAAAGCCACCTATTTCATCATTCTTGCTTAGTAGTGTTTTGGCTGTTCTGGGTTTCTTGTTGTTCCAAATTATTTTGAGAATTGCTTTTTCTATATCAATAGGAATGACATTGGAATCTTGATGGGGATTGCATTGAATCTGTATAGTGCTTTTGGTAGAATGGCCATTTTAAATAAATTAATTCTGCCTAACCAAGAGCATGGAACATCTTTCCGTCTTCTCAGGTCTTCTGCAATTTCTGTTTTCAGTGTTCAATAATTTTTGTTGTAGAGCTCTTTTACTTCTCTTGTTTGATTAATTCCCCAAGTATTTTATTCTTTTAGAGGATATTGTGAATGGGACTAATTTCCTGATTTCTTCTTCTGCACTAATATTGTTAGTGTATAGGAAACCTATTGATTTATGGGTGTTAATCTTGTAGCCTGCTACTTTGCCAAATCTGTTTACTAGCTCTAGAAGCTTCTGGTGGAGTTTTTTTTTGATCTTTCAGATATAAGATCGTGTCATCAGCAAAAAGGGATAGTTTGACTTCCTCTTTTCCTATTCTTATCCCTTTAATTTCCTTCTCTTTGGCTGACTGCTCCAGCCAGGGTCTCGAGGACTATATTGAATAAAAGTGGTGAAAGCAGGAAGCCTTGTCTTGTTCCTGAGTTTAGTGGAAATGCTTTCAACTTCTCTCTATTTAGTATTATATTAGCTGAGGGCTTGGCATATATGGCCTTCACAAAGTTAAGATAAGTTCTTTTGATCTCTATTTTCTCTAGAGTTTTGATCATAAAAGGTGTTGGATTTTATCAAAGGCCTTTTTGGTATCTATTGAGATGATCATATGGTCTTTGTCCTTAATTCTGTTTAAGTGATGAATTACATTTATTGATTTGTGAGTGTTGAATCAGCCTTGCATACCTGGAATGAATCCCACTTGATCATGACAAATTATCTTGTTGATGTGTTTTTGAATGTGGTTTGTGAGAATTTTATTTAGGATTTTTGCGTTGATGTTCATGAGGGATATTGGTCTGTAGTTTCCTTTTTTTTTTTTTTTGACATGTCTTTGTTGGGGTTTGGTATTAGAGTTATGGTTGCTTCATAGAAAGTGGGTGAATTCCCTCTTTTTCAATTTCTTGGAATAGCTTGATAAGAAGAGGTGTTAACTCTTCTTCAAAAGTGTGGTAAAACTCAGCAGGGAATCCATCAAGTCCTGGGCTTTTCTTCTTTGGAAGACTTTTAATTGCTGTATGGATTTTGGTGCCTGTTATTGGGCAGTTTAGGATTTCAATGTCATCCTGTGTCAATCTGGGGATGTTGTACGTGTCTAGAAATTTGTCCATGTTCTCCAGATTATCAGATTTAGAGAAGCACAGTTTTCCAAAATATGTTCTGATAATCTGTTTGATTTCAAGGGGGTCTGTGGTGATCGCCCCATTTTTGTTGGTGATTTTGTTGATTTGCTTTGCTTCTCTTCTTCTTTTAGTTAAATTAGCTAGGGCTCTGTCAATTTTATTTATTTTTTTGAAGAATCAGTTCTTTGTTTTGTCAATTCTTTTTTATTGTTTTTTGTTCTCAATTTCATTGATTTCAGCTTTGATCTTGATTATTTCCTGTCTTTTGCTGGCTTTGGGATTAGATTGTTCCTCCTTTTGTAGAGATTTGAGGTGGGGCATAAACTTATTTGTTAGGGATCTCTCCTGATTTTTAATGTAGACACTCAGTGCTTTAAATTTTCCCCTTAAGAATTCTTTCATGGGGGGCTGGAGTGGTGGCTTGGCAGTTATGGCACTTGCCTGGCATGCACAAGTACATTGGTTCAAACTCTAGAACCTACGTACAAAAATGAGTATCAGAGCAATGAAAGCCATGTGAAAAACTCAATAAAAATTGATTCCCTCTCTCACTGTCCTTCTCTCTTTAAAAAAAAAAAAAAGAATGCTTTCATGGTGTCCCAGAGGTTTCAATATATTATGTCTTCATTCTCATTCTCTTCCAAGAATTCCTTAATTTCTGTTCTCGTGTCTTCTTGGATCTTTCATCATTTAATATTCAATCTCCATGTATATATGTTTTCTGTGATGATTTTTGCTATTAATTGCTAGGGTCATTAATCATGGTCTGATAGGATACATGAAATAATTTCCACTCCTTTATATTTGCTGAGATTTCCTTTATGAACTAGAATACGATCTATTTTGGAGAAGGATCCATGTGCTGCAGAGAAGAAGGTATACTCTGCCAATTTGGGGTGGAATAGTCTGTAGATATCTGTTAAGTCTGTTTGATTCATTGTGTTGTTTATACTGGCGATCTCTTTACTGTTTTTTTTTTTTTTGCTTTGATGATCTGTCTATTCGTGATAGAGGTGTATTAAAATCTCCCAGAACTATTGTGTTGAGGTCCACTAGTGGTTTTATGTCTTGGAGTAATTAGTTGGGAGTGTTGGTGTTTGGAGAGTATATATTTACTATAGTTATATTTTCCTGTTGTTTTGTTCCCTTTACTAGGATGTGACATTCTTTATCTCTTCTGATTAATTTGTGTTTGAAGTCCACTTTGTCAGATATAAGAATTGCAACTGCAGTTTGCTTTCTTAGGCCATATTCCTGGTAGATTTTTTTCCATCCTTTCACCCTCAATCTGTGGATGTCATTGGCTGTAAGTCGGGTTTCCTGTAAGCAGCATATTGTTGGGTTTTGGTTTTTGATCCAGTCTGCTAGTCTATGTCTTTTGATTGGTGCATTGAGGCCACTCACATTCAGTGTTAGAATAATTATGTGGTTGTGGTTCACTGTCATTGTGTTTTATTAGTAAGTTCTGTGCTTTCTTGGTTGTCTATTGATAGTATACACCTTTATTGAATTTCCTCTCTGTGGATGTTGAGGGAAGTTTGCTGTTCTTCTATTTGTAGTTTATCTTTAAGGATTTTTTGTAATGCTGTTTTTCTGTTTACAAATGCTGCAAGTTTGATCTTATCATAAAAAATTCGTATTTCCCCATTAATTTTGAAGCTGAGGTTTGCTGGGTATAGTATTCTGGGCTGCATGTTGTGTTCATTCAGATGTTGAAAAATATTCTTCCATGATCATCTTGCTTCCAGAGTCTCAGCTGAAAAATCAGCTGTGATTCTTATTGGTTTGCCTCTGAATGTGATTTGGCGTTTCTCCCTTGCAGCTTTTAATAGTCTTTCCTTGATTTCCCTGTTGTACATTTTCAATATGATGTGTCTTGGAGCTTCTCATTTGATTAGGCATATTGGGTGCCTTATAAGCTTCCTGGATGAGCATATCTGACTTTATTTTATATGGGCAAAATTTTCTTTTACTATTTCATGCAGAATGTTCCTTAACACATTTGTTTGTTTTTTGATTTCTTTTTGTATCCCAAATACTCTTACATTGTTTCTTCTCATTTCATTCCAAACATTTTAAACTTGTATTTGTGCTTTGTAAGTTTTTTTTTTCATTTTTGTCATCCATGTGCTTGAGCTTGCTCAGCTTGTCTTCATTGTCAGAAGTTCTTTCTTCAAGAGCTGAGCTTCTGTTTTCTATAGAAGTTAGTCTATTATTAAATTCTTCAGTGGTTCCTCTCATGTCAATGACCAAAGATTTTTAGCTCTGTTACTTCCTTTTTGAGTATGTCTATCTCTTTGATAATATAGTTTTTCATCTCTTCAGTTTTCTCACTTATTTCCTTCACTATATCTTCTTTCAGTTCATTGTTTCTTTTAGTAATCAGATCTTTGATGATTTTTTCAAGGTTTTCATCTCAGTCCCTATCCGTGGGCATCCTTTTTAGGGGAGTTTTGGTTTTGAGGTGACCCTTTTCTATTTTGATTCTTCATTTTTGAAGAGTTTCTTCTAGATATCTGAATTGAGATTTCCTGCATGGAAGGTAGGGTTGTCCTGGGCACCTGCCAGGCCTGGACCAGAAGAGGCCTGGGTCAAGAGCTGCTGGTCCCAGCAGCTCCTCCAGTCGGTCCTGAGCTTGTGCTGGTGCCTGGAGCAGAATAGGCCTGGGCCTGTCCTTCAGCTGGGCAGGGGATGCTTAAGATGGCAGACCTACCTGGGGGTGTTCTGAGGGGCTGCCAGCAGGGGCCAAAGGAAGAGGGGAAGACCAAAGGAAGCCAGGACTGGCACTTGAGGTGTCAGGGGGCTTTTCTGGACCAGGTTCCTACTGGTGGTGTTCTGGGCACCTGTCAGGTGCGACCAAAAGAGGCCAGGACCTGCACGTGGGCATTCAGTTAAGAGGCAGGGGGGCTGGGCCTGCTGCTCTTTTGTTCTGGACCGGGATCTTACCAGTGGTGTCCTGAGCACTTGTCTCCTGTCTGCCAGGACTTAAAGAGGCCCAGAGTGTTCACAGGAGTTTGGGTAGGTTGGGGCTGCTCTGGACGTGCAGTATCTTCATTGGTAGGTCCCAGGTGGAGGCTGTTCCAATTGCTCTGAAGGGGTCCTCCTAGTGGTTTCTGATCAGATGCCTGCCTAGACCAAAAGAGGCCTGGAGGCACGCAGGGTGCTGAGGAGGCAGGGGCTGCTCTGGAAGTGGAGGATCTTCCTTGGTAGGTCCCAGGCAGGGGCTGCTCTGACGGAGTCTTCCTAGTAGAAGCTGATCACATGCCTGCCGGGACCAATAGAGGCCCAGAGGCAATGCTGCATGCTGAGGAGGTAGGTGCTGCTCCTGAAGTGGAGGATCTTCCTTGGTAGGTCCCGGGTGGGGGCTGCTGCAACTGGGTTCTCCTAGTGGAGTCTGATCGTGTGCCTGCAGGGACTGAAAAAGGCCCGGAGGCACAAAGGGTGCTGAGGAGGTGGGGGCTGCTCCCAGACGTTGAGGATCTTCATCTGGTAGGTCCCAGGCAGGTGGCTGCTCCTACAGGCTCTCTCTTGACAGTTTTGACAAATTCCTTGGCTGAGCAGAAGCTTTTTAGTTTAATGGCATCCCACTCGTTTCTTGACTTTAATTCTTTTCACTTTGTGAGTCTTGTTGAGAGAAAGTCATTGCCTACTTCTGTATGCTGGAGTATTGCTCCTAATTTTTGTTCTAGTAATTGTATCTGGTTTAATTTCTAGTTTTTTGAACAATTTTGATTTGGTATTTGTGCAAGGTGAGAGATAAGGATCTAATTTCAACTTTCTGCAAGTGGCTGTTCAGTTTGTCCAGCACCATTTGTTGAATAGGCTGCAATTCCTTCATGTTTGATCCTTTTTGTCAAATATCAGATTATCTTTAAATCTGATGTTGTGGGTTTGTCCCAGTCTTCTGTTCTATTCCATTGGTCTTCACACCTATTTTGACACCAATACCATGCTATTTTTGTTAGTACAGCTTTATAGTATAATTTTAGATCTAGTATTGTGAAACCATCTGTTTCATCTTTCTTGTTTAGTAATGTTTGGCTATTGTGGGCTTCTTGTTATTCCAAATAAATTTGAAAATTGCTTTTTCTATATCTGTAAAGAATGACTTTGGTATCTTGATGGAGACTGCATTCAATCTGTATAGCACTTTTGGTAGAATGGCCATTTTAATTATACTGATTCTACCTAACGAACATGGAACATCTTGCCATCTTTTCAGGTCTTCAATTTCTTCAATATTTGATAATTTTCATTGTAGAGGTCTTTACCTTCCCTTGTTAAATTAATTCCTGTGTATTTTCTTCTTCTTTTTTTTTTTTTAAAGAGAGAGAGGGACAGTGAGAAAAGAGAGAGAAAAAGAAAGAGAGAAGCAATTTTGTTTTTCATGTGACTTTAATTCCTCTGACACTTTGTTGTGTATGTGGTGGTACTGGGGTTTGAACTCGAGTAGTTGCCCATGTGAAGCAAGTTCCTTAACTGTCGAGCCACTGCTCCAGCCCCTGTATTTTATCTTTTTGAGGATATTGTGAATGGGACTGATTTCCTGATTTCTTCTTCTGCCCTATTATTCTTAGCGTATAGGAAAGCTATTGATTTATGTGTGTTGATCTTGTAACTTGCCATTTTGCTAAATATGTTTATAAGCTCCGGCTATTTTCTGGTGGAGTTTTGGGTCTTCCTGATATAGGAGCATGTCATCAGCCGAAGTGATAGTTTGTCTTCTTCTCTTCATATTTTTATCCCTTTGATTTCCATCTCTTGCCTGATTGCTCGGGTTAGGGTCTCAAGGACTATGTTGAAAACAGTTGTGAGAGTGAGCAGCTTTGTTTTATTCCTTAGTGGAAACTCTTTCAGTTTTTTTCCATTTAGTATTTTACCTATTGTGGGTTTGTCATATATGGCCTTACATAGTTAAGATATGTTCCTTTGATCCCTATCTTCTCCAGAATTTTGATCATAAATGGGTGCTGAATTTTATCGAGGGCCTTTTCAGCATCAATTGAGAGGGTCACAAGGATTTTGTCATTAATTCTGTTTAAGTGCTGAATCCCACTTATTGATTTGCTTATGTTGAACCAGGCTTGCATCCCTGGAATGAAGCCCACTTGATCATGATGAATTATATTCTTGATGTATTTTTTTTTAAGAGAGAGGGGGGACAGTGTGTGAGAGAGAGAAAGAGAGAATCAATTGTATTTAGTTTTTCATGTGGCTTTTGTTGCTCCAACACTTCGCTGTGTACATGGTGGTGGGGTTCAAACCCAAGTCCTCACGCATGCCAGGTAAGCACCACAAGAACAGTAACTGCTGAGTTACTGCTCCAGTCCCCTGGATGTATTTTTTAATAAGATTTGCTAGAACTTTATTAAGGATCTTTGCATCTATGTACATTAGGGATATTGGTCCATAGTTTTCTATCTTTTCTTTTTTTGATGTGTTTTTGTTGTGTTTTGGTAGTAGGGTTATGGTTGCCTCATACGAAGTGTTTGGTATAGTTTCCTCTTTTTCAATTTCTTGGACTATCTTAATAAAGAGAGGTGTTAGCTCCTCCTCATAAATGTGGTAAAATTCAGTGGAGAATCCATCAGGTCCTATGCTTTTCTTCTTTGGAAGGCTTTTAATTGCTATATTGATTTTGATTCCTGTTTTTGGGTTGTTAAAGCTTTCAATATCTTTCTGTGTCAATTTGAGATGTTTTTATGTGTCTAGAAATTGGTTCAAGTCTTCCAGATTATTTAATGTAGAGAAGTATAGCTTTTCAAAATAGGTTCTGATAGCCCATTGGATTTCTGTAGGTGTCAGTGGTGATCATGCTCTTTTCATTGATGATTGTGTTGAATTTCTTCATTTCCTTTTTTGTGTGTGTGTGTGTGAGATTGGCTAAGAGTCTCCATCTAAGTTTTCTGAAGAAAGAGCTCTTTGTTTTGATGATTTTTTTATTGTTTTTTTTTTCTGAAGTTCACTGATTTCTGCTCTAATCTTGATTATTACCTGAATTCTGGTGGCTTTGGAATTAGATTGTTCTTCCTTTTGTAGGGATTTGAGGTAGAGCATAGGCTTATTTATTCAGGATCTCTCCTGATTTTTAATGCAGGCACTCAGTGCTATAAATTTTCCCATTAAGAATGCTTTCATGGTGTCCCTGAGGTTTTGATATTTTCTGTCTTCATTCTCATTTGCTTTGAAGAATTTCTTGATTTCTTCTCTCATGTCTTCTTGGATCCATTCTTCATTTAATAGTGTATTATTAAACTCCATGTATATTGTATTTTCTGTTATCTGTTATGATTTTTGCTGTTAATTGGTAGGATCATGGCATTATAGTCTGATAGGATACATGGGATAATATATACTTTTTATATTTGCTGTGATTTCCTTTGTGAAGAAATCCTTTCCTATTTTGTAGAAGGATCCACGCACTCCTGAGAAGAAGGTAAACTCAGCCATTTTGGGGTGAATATTCTGTAGATGTCTGTTAAGTTCATTTGATTTCTGGAGTTGTTTAGGCTGGAGATCTCTTTCTTTCTTCTTCTTCTTCTTCTTCTTCTTTTTTTCTTTGATGATCTGTCCTTTGGTGATAGAGGAGTGTTAATGTCTCCAAGTATCATTGTGTTGAGGGTCCATAAGTGGTTTTATGTCATGGATTATTTTTTCCACATACTTTGGAGCATTGGTGTTTGGAGCATAGATATTATGGTTGTATCTTTCTGATATATTGCTCCCTGTGTTATGCTGTAGTGGCCTTCTTTATCTCCTCTGGTTAAATTTTGGTTGAAATCTACCTTGGTGGATATAAGTATTGCCATACCAGCTTGCTTTCTTGTGCCATAAGCCAGGTAGTTTTTTTCCCATCCTTTTACTCTCAGTCTGTGGATATCTTTGGCTGTAAGATGGGTTTCCAATAAGCAGCATATTGTTGGATTATGTTGTTTGATCCAATTTGCTAATATGTGTCTTTTGATTGATGTATTGAGACCATTCATGGTGTTAGAACAGGTATATGATTGTGACTTCCTGCCATTGTGATTTTTTGGTGAATTTGTGCTGTCTTGGTTGTCTTTGATAGTGTGTACTTTTATTGAATTTCCTCTATTTGTGGGGTTTTTTTAATGGAGAGAGAGGGAGAGAGAATCAATTTATTTAGCTTTTCATGTGGCTTTCATTGCTCCAACACTTCACTGTATACATGGTGGTAGGGTTTGAACTCGGGTCCTTGCACATGCCAGGCAGGCACTGTAACTGCTGAGCTACCATTCCAGCCCCTGCTTGTGGGTTTTGAGGATTATTTGCTCATTCTTCTACCTGGATTTTATCTTTGCAAATTCTTTTTAATACTTGTTTGCTGTTCATGAATGGGGCAAGTTTGATCTTATCATGTAATGTTCTATTTCCCCTTCACATTTCTAGCTGAGTTTTGCTGGGCATAGTATTCTTGGCTTCAGGTTGTGGTCATTCAGACATTGAATGATCTTCCAGGATCTTCTTGTTTCTAGAGTCTAAGCTGAAAAGTTACAGGTGATCCTTATTTTTTTTTTTTTAACAGAGAGGGGGACAGTGAGAGAGAGAAAGAGAGAAACAATTTTTATTTAGTATTTCATGTGGCTTTTGCTGCTGAGATTTTGCTGTGTATGTGGTGCTGGGGTTTGAACTTAGGTCCTTGTGCATGCCAGACAAGTGCTGTAACTGCCAAACCACTGGTCCAGGCCTGTCTTGCAGCTTTTAATATTCTTTCCTTGATTTCACTGTTATACATTTTGAATATGATGTGTCTCAGTGAGCTTCTCTTTTGATTAGGTCTGTTCATTGTCCTTTATGCTTCCTGGATGAGCATATCTGACTATAATACGGGAAACATTTTAACTATTTCATTGAGAATGTTCATTATGCCATTTGTTTGAGTTTTGATAGGTTTTGTATCCCAATTACTCTTAAATTGTTTCTTCTGATTTTGTCTCAGACATTTTGAAAATTCTGCTCATGCTCTGTAATTTTTTTTTTTTTGGTCACCCATGTGCTCAAAGTTATTCAGCCTATCCTCATTGTTGGAAGTTCTTTCTCCAAGAGCTGAGGTTCAGTTTTTTAGAATAATTCTATTATTAAATTCTTACATTATTCCTCTGTTGTGATTGACTGAAGAGGTTAACTCTATAACTTCCTTTTCAGTGTGTCTATTTCTTAATAGAGATTTTCATCTCTTGAGTTTTCTCACTTAGTCCTTTCATTAAATCTTCTTTTAGTTCATTGTTCCTTTTAGTGATGAGATTGTTGATAATTTTTTTCTAGGTTTTCATACTTCTTCCTGCCCCTGGGATCCTTGGTAGGTGGAGTTGTGGGTTTGAAGTGAAAATTTTCTAATTTGATTCCTCATTTTTGAAGAGCTTATTCTGGATCTTTGAATTGAGGTTCCCTGTGGGGAAGCAAGACAGGTCTTCTGGGTGCTTCTTCCTTGTATGTCAGAGGGTCAGGTCAGATACCACCCCTCTGATGACCACCTTATTCCAAAAAGCTGCCTATGTCTGGGGCCTTGTTTTGTTTTGTTTTGTTTTCCTTCTTAAAGAGAGAGGGACAATGAGAGAGAGAGAGAGAGAGAGAGAACAAGAGAGAGAGAGAGAGAGAGAGAATCAGTTTTATTCAATTTTTCACATGGCTTTTGTTGCTCTAGAGACTTTGTTGTGTATGTGGTGCTTGCTGGGGTTTGAACTCACATACTCATGCATGCCAGGTAAGCGCTGTAACCACTGAGCCACTGCTCCAGCCCTGGGGCCTTGTTTTATTGCGCCTTTTTGAGGCTCCAGGGTACGGATGTGGACCTCTGGGGGGTGTAGGGCAGCCCACTGGGTTACTGAAGTACAGCAGTGGGGGTGGTGTTGCTAAGTCTTGGGGTCCCAGAGGCATAGGGCGGGCTGGAGAAGGCCTTTCTACCTGCTCGCTGCAATAGGACCTGGATTCTTGGCAGCAGGAATGGGCCCAATATATCTGGACCTGGTGTTTATGGACTTTTGCTGGGTGGCTCCAGGTGGGTGTCCATGTGGTGTCCTGGGTGCTTGCCAGCCTGGCACCAGAAGCCAGGGACAGTGTTGTGGGAGGGTGGCACCAGGCAGGGGTCCTTTGGGTGTTCTGGGCACTTGGTGGCCTGGGACAAGAAGCCTGGGCCTGCATGGCAGATGGGCAGCTCTGGACAGGGGTCCTTGAGGTTTCAATGGGCACCTGCCTACCCAGGACTGATTTCTCTTTTTTAAATCTCTAATTCTTAATTTGTTTTTCTCCCTTTTTATTTTGGTTAGTCTGGTGAAGAGCTTGTCAATCTTGTTTATCTTTTCAAAGACCCAAATCTTTGTTTCATCAATCTTTTGCATTGTTTCTTTTTTAATTCTCAAGTTCATTGTTTTTGGCTCTGATCTTAATTATGTCCTTCTTTCTACTGGTTTTGGAATTGGTTTGTTCTTTTTCAAGGGCCTTGAGATGCATCATTAAGTTGTTTTTTGGGATCTTTCCGATTTTCTTATGTAGGCATTCACAACTATAAACTTTCTTCTTAGAACTGCCTTCACAGTGTTCCATAGGTCCTGGCATGTTGTATAACTATTCCCATTTGAGTTTTAGACTTTCAAAATTACTCTCTTGATTTATTCTGTCATCCATTCATTATTTTAAATCTCCATATGTTCAATCTCCACGTGTTAGTTTCTGAAGAGTTTGATCATATTTATTTCCAAAATCATTCCATTATGATCTGATAATATGCAAGGATTTTTTTTCATACTTACTAATAGTTGCTTTATGGTCTTAATATAGATCATTTTTAGAGAAGGTTCCATAAGCCACTGAGAAGAAAGCACATTCTGCTGTTGTTGGATGAAATATTCTATGGACTTCTATCGGGTTCGTTTGATTTACAGTATGTTTGAGGTCCAAAGAGTCTTTATTGATTGCATATCTGGATGACCTATCTAAGGGTGAGAGAGGTGTGTTGAAATCACCCAGTATTATTGTACTGGGATCTGGGGCTTCAATTTAAGTAGTGTCTCTTTTACATTTGAACCCACTTTGGGGGGATTACTGTTATATCTTCTTGTTGGATTGTTCCCTTTTCCAATATGAAGTGAGTTTCTTTGTCTCTTCTGATTAAATTTCATGTGAAATCTGCTTTGTCAAATGTGAGAGTAGCTACTCCTCTCTGTTTTTGGGCTCCGTTTATATTGTGTATCAATTTCCATTCTTTCACTTTCAGCCTGTAGCTGTCTTTGCCTGTAGGGCGCATGTCCTGCAAACACCATGTATTTGTGCCTTGTTTCCTTTATTTTTTTTTAAGAGAGAGAGAGAGAGAGAGAGAGAATCAATTTATTTTATTTAGTTTTTCATGTGGCTTTCATCGCTCTGACACTCTTTTGTATATGTGGTGCTGGAGTTTGGACTCATGTCCTCACACATGCCAGAAAGTGCTATAACTGTTGAGCCATTCCAGCCCTTGGACTTGTTTTTTAATCCATTCTGCCAGCTTATGTCTTTTAATTGGAGAGTTGAGACCATTTACATTCAATGTTATTATAGAGAGATGTTTATTAATTCCTGGTATTTTGATTTATTCATTGTGTTTAATTTGGTCCTGTTTCTCATTTGCTTATCTTCAAATTAAATTTGTTCTTTGTGAGCTCTGAGGTTTGTTTTTTTATTTCTTCCATGTGCATTATTTCTTTAAGTCAGTTCTGTAGTGCTGGTTTAGTAGTCATGAATTGTTTTTAGTTTCTGTTTATCTTGCAAGGTGTTCATTTCATCTTCAATTTTGAATGACAGTTTTGCTGGATACAGCAGTCTTGGTTATTTTCTTTCAGGACTTGGAACACTTTGTTCCAAATCCTCCTGACATGTAGAGTTTGTATTGAGAAATCAGAAATGATTCTGATTGACTTGCCTTGAAATGTGACCTAATGTTTTTATCTTGAGGCTTTTAAAATTTAATCCTTATTTTTATGTTAGGCATTTTAATTATAATGTGTTGTGGAGAGATCCTTTTTTGATATTGTCTATCTGGGGTTCTGAATGGCTCCTGTAACTTGATGCCCATCTTATTCTGAAGTTTTGGAAAATTTTCTGTTATATCCTTTAAGAGTTTAACCATTTCATTAGGCTTCATCTCACAGCCCTCTCCTCAATACCAATGAATTTTTTTTTTTTTTTTGAGAAGGACAGTGAGAGAGAGAAAGACAGAATCAATTTTTATTTAGTTCTTTATCTGGCCCTCATTGCTTGGACACTTGGTGGTATACATAGTGCTGGGGTTTGAGCCTGTGTACTGGCACATGGCAGGCAAGTGCTGTAATTGCTGAGCCACCACTCCAGCCCCAGTACCAATGATTCTTAAATATGGTTTCTTGATGTTGTCCCAGACTTCTTGTATATTTTGATCATGGTTATTTTTTTTCTTTAAAACTCTCTGAATTCAAGAATGGCCACTTTGTTTTTAAACTCTGAGATTCCATCTTCAGCATGGTCTACTCTCTTAGACTTTCAACTGTATATTTAATTTGATTTATTATATCTTTCAGTCCATGATTTCTGTTTGGTTCTTTTTCAATATTTCTACCTCCTTTTTGAATTTATCTTTCATATTCCATACTGACTTCCTTAATTCATTCAGTTTTTTTCCTGTTTTCTCTTGGAATTCATTGATCATTTTTATAATGATTCTTCAGAATTCTTTACCTAATATTTCATTCACTTCAATATTTTGGGGGTCATTTGGTGGTGAATTATGAACTCTAAAAAGTGTTGTGTTAGCTCTCCTTTTCACATTTCTTGTATTCATGTGTTGGATTTATGCATCTGTTGGAAGGGATTGGGTTTTTCTTCCACTGTTATGTGTGGACCTTTTTATGCAGTCTTCCCTTGCCAAAGTGTCCTAGAGTGGTCTGGATTGAGACCTTCTTATAGGTGTGATATTCACAGCCTTTGTGTTATTTCTCTCTGTTTTTGCTATAGGAATGGATGTCCATAGGTGGGCCCACCCCTAGCTGTTTCTACTTGGGGCCTGGTTGTTACTTTGGGTTTTTATCTCTTCTATTCTTTGTATTAAATCATAGTGGAAGATTGTGCGTCAATAATCTGTGCGTGGAATAGGGTTCACTGCCTTTGGGTTGAGTTTAAGTTCAGTAGCAGTTTCTCCCTTGTGAACCTGCAGTGTTCCTGTAGGTCCCCAGAACCTCACAGAATGGGGGGAAACAAATAATAGCAACAACCAATTCAAACAATGTACAGCATTAAACTGAATACGTGGATCCTACTATGACATCTTTAATGTTAAGTGCCACAAAACCTCAGCAATGTTAGAGTCAGCAGTTGCCAACAGCAAAAAGAACAATGCATTATATATGACAATAAAGCAAACAACAGGTGTTATATAAACCAGTTAGTGCTAAAAGATGGTAAAAATACAGTTAATTAAAGAAATGAAAATGAGATAGGAAGGTAGAAATGTTTACAATTTTAAAAGTGAACAGAGAGAATGCAGAAGAGATGTAGATGTGATGATAAGGAAAGAGAAAAAAATAGAAGTAACAAAGTGAAGAGAGAGAGAAAGGGAGAACAATAGAATTTGGTTGTTAGAAGAAGAAAAAAGAAAGAGAAGCAAGAGAAAAAGACAAATGAAAAACAATACAAAACCAAACCAAAATATACTAATAAAAAACCCAACTCTCAAAAGGTAATATATACATATAATGATAAAAATGGAAAAAAGAAACAAATATGTATGCATATATATGTCCATGATTCAGTTAGCGCAGCAAACACGCAGAAACAAAAAAATATATAAATAAATAAATAAAATAAAAATAAGACCGGATTCTTAATGAAAAATTAAGTATTTTTTCCACTGAGGTGGTCAAAATAGTCAACAGGAATAGATGGTCACTGTCTATGCCAGACTGTCTTCCTTTCCGTTTCTTTTTTAGCTATATACTGAGAGCAAGAGCAAGGGCTGAGAGTTGTTAAACTCTTTCTCTTTTCTTTTTGTGTTGCTCACCAAACTGCCAATTGGTTTAAATAATTTTCAGCTTTTCTTCTCTCCAGTATAAAGTAGGATGGATGGGAAGTTCTGTCAGTTGGAGTTTTGTCTGCAGAGACCAGATTATGCGCCCCTAGGGTGGGGCAGCTGCAGTTTGATGAGTGGGTTTCCATCAGGTATGGTAGGTCTAACCAGGCCTCAGGGGCTTTGCTCTGGAGAGATTAGAACAATAAACCTCTAGAGCCTGGCAGTTTCGAATCTCTGTTGAGAATCTGGATCTCAGGAGCCTCCCCAGGATTCTACTTGTGGGGTAGCAGAGCCAGTTCTTCACTCCTGCTGTTGCCTATGAACCCAGCCTTTCCAGACTTCCTAGGTTTAGTCCCTGAGTGTATTCACACCTGTCTGTTCAGTTTCCTGACCCACTTCAGCTGGCCATGTGAGTTACCAGTCTCAAGGGGCGGGGGTGAGTTGGGCTCCCCTTCACTTTACTGACTTGAATCCCCCTGGGTAAAATATTCTCTGTGCCTATTTCACTCCCATTCTGCTAGGTACACCCTAGGCCACATGGACGGTTCTTGCCAACACAGTGTTTGCTACCCTGCTGGCAGCATGGCCACCTCACGATGGCTCCCCTCAGCTCTCTGTAGCCAGTGGGGAAACACGGGGCCCTTTCCAAACACAAGTGCACAGTGCAGCCTCTGCACCAGCTAAGAGCAGGCTGCTTTTCTGATATCAGGTTTTTCCATACTGAATTTGTCTGCTGCGTTTCTCTGTGTTCTCCCTCCCTCTATGCCGAACCAGTGCTGTTACCACTGCTGCTGCTGCAACTGGCTTGGCTCCAGTATAATTTTTCTTCTTTGTTTAATGTACCCAAATTTCTGGGATTCTAAGACAGTCTGACAAATTTTGAGTTTTAGAGAAATCCCTCTTTCATCTACCTCTCAAAGAAACACTACTGCTGTTTGAATCCCAAGCCACAGAGTGACTAGGAATTAAGTCTTCCTCTAACCTGTCAACTTGAATCCCCCTCCCTTTCTACAATTTAATCACTCTACTTCCTAGAACCCTACAAAATGCCTACTGTCTCCATAACACCACACTCCTAAAAGAATTCTCCAGAATATTAAGTATAAATATACTTAACTTTATGTATGCATTCTGTCATTTGTTTAAGCAGTAGATCTTCCCAGTGATTAAAATTACATAATAATTAGAAACATGAAAGGGTCTAGATTCCTTGAAGGAGAATGTCTAAAGTTTATCTGTGACAAATGCCTTAATGGTAATTTTTGAGATGTTTCCAGGGTCAGATTCCATAACCTATAGAAAGCAGTTCTGTTGTCTGTTTTTGCAGTACTGGGGATTGAATATAGGCCCTTGCATGTTCGAATCAAGCACTCTACCACTAAGCTACATCCCCAGCTCTTTAACTATTTATATCTATCTATCTATAGCTATATCTAACTCTCTCTCTCTCTCTCTATATATATATATATATATATTTTTTTTTTTTTTTTTTTTAAGACAGAGTCTTCTTGGTAAGTGGCAGGTGGCCTGCAACTTGTGATCCTCTTGCCCCAGCCTCCGGAGTAGCCAGGTTACAGCCTGTGACACCGTGCCCTCTCAGTTCTGTTATCAGCATTGTATGCATGATATGCACCTATTTCTGCTACTTTTATTTATTTTTTGTGGAACTGGGGATTGAACCCAGAGGTGCTCTACCACTGACCTACATATCTAGCCATTTTCTTGTTTAAAAAGAGAGAGTTAATTTTGCTTTTCTTCTGTTTATATTTTTCCTCCTCTTAGTTGTGTATGTGTGTTGGGTCCTCACGCATGCCAAGCAAGCATGCTACTGCTGAGATACCTTTCTAGCCCTCATCTCCAGCCATTTTTATTTTTATTTTGAAACACAGTCTTGCTAAATTGCCAAAGGGGGCCTAGAACTTGGGCTCTTCCTGCATCAGCCTCCTGAGTAGCTGGGCTTCCAGGTATTGTGCACCACTGCATCCAGCTTTGTTTTTGATATTTTTAATTGATTGATTGTTTGCTATGTTGTATCACTCCATAGTAATTTTTGTTCCTTTTTTAAACAAATTTTATTTAAAATCTATTTTTTTTAATTTTTAAAGAGAGAGGAAGAGAGTGAGAGAGAGAGAGAGAGAGAGAGAGAGAAAGGGAGAATCAATTTTATTTTTTCATCTGGCTTTTGCTTGCCAGACACTTAGTTGTCTGGGGTTTGAGTCTGGGTCCTCATGCATGCCAGGCAAATGCCCTAACTGTTCAGCTACCACTCCTGCCTTTAAACTTACTTTTTAAATTTAGTTCTCTGTGGACTTAATCATGTATTAGAATATGGACATTTTCATCTATTAAATTAGCATCCTCTATCAACTCAATTTTTGTTTTGCTGCATTAAAAATAGTTAATAAGTTTTGTGCCCATTACTTCCCTAGTTTCAGTTTATTGAGTAGTATAATAAAAATTATTTTAGAGGTACTGCATGATATAGAACCATTTTGTACCTTATTCAATATGAGTCAAATCTACCAGCCAACCTTCCTTCCCTCTTCTTTTCTTTCTTTTTCTCTTTCTTCCTTCTTCCATATTTTTTTAAAGCAATTACCATGAGCCTGGCATTGTGAGTATTTTAATCCTTAGGATTGTTCTATGTGCTTGATAATACTGTTTTATAAATGAGGGACCTAAAACCTAACGAAGTTAAGTAACTTGACTAAGATCACAGAACTAGTAAGAAACAGATTAGGTTTTGAATGTAGGGATCTAACTATGAAGTTCATTCTTTAGTTACTTTGTAACTAAAATTTCTCCTAATTAAGGAATCCAGAGGGCATCAACTTGCTTTTAAAATTGTATATGTAGAGGCTGGAGCGACAGCTCAGCGGTTACGGTGCTTGCCTGGCATGCACAGGTACGAGAGTTCAAACCCCAGCACCACATACACAACGAAGTCTTGGAGCAACGAAAGCCATGTGAAAAACTAAATAAAAATTGGTTCTCTCTGTCTCTCTCTCTCACTGTCCCCTCTTTCTTTAAAAAAAAGTATATGTAATCTATTGTATAATAAAACTTTAATAAACATCTATCAATATCTACAACAAATATCAATTGCTCCAATCATCAACTATGCTCAAACTATGATTTCTACTTGTTGTAGAAATAAAATATCATTGTATATATATTTTTAAAATTTTATTTTTCTAGCTCATAAGTAGCCCCTTTTCAGTGAAATTCTGTCTATTGCTTTTCCTAATGAGGTTCTGCTGTTTCACTAAATTAACATGTTATTTTCTGGTTAGTCATTCTTCCACTATTGGGCATTTTGATTATTTATAAGTTTTAACTACAAAACACTATGTTTGGGGCTGGAGCGGTGGCTCATCAGTTACAGCACTTGCCTTGCATGCGAGAGTATGCGGGTTCAAACCCCAGCACCACGTACACAAGAAAGTGTCGGAGCAACGACAGTCATATGAAAAACTAAATAAAATTGCTTCTCTCTCTCTCTCTCACTTGCCCTCTTAAAAACAAGCAAACAAAAATACCCACTATGTTCAAATAAGTAACTTTTCCCCTTTTACTTCTTTGACATGTATTTCTATAAATCAAGGGAAACCATTTTTAGTATGTTTCCAAGTCACTCTGTAGAAAGCTCCCCACTATTCACCAGTGGTCAAAGTCAACTGGTAACTGCTTAATTTTTATTTCTTTACTATTAGTGAAGTTGATGCCTCTTCAAGTACTCGTCTTCTAGTGTAAATTTTCTATTCCTGTCCTTAAACCTTTTGCTAATTGGATCTTTAGCAAATTCCTATCAGCTACTTATACATAATCTATTCTTTTCTGTTCTGTTGTTATGCGTGTATTTAAAATAATTTATGTGGTAGATATTTATATTGTTATGCAGCTTGGAACTCAGTTTCCCCAAAGCTCCCATTTCCTCGGTTTTCCCAGGACCATCTGTGTAAGACATCCCTCTGCCTTCCTCAAATCACTCTTTGTTCTCTCTCTCTCTTTTAGTTTTTATCACAGCACATTCAAGTTGTCATAATATATTTTATTTGTTTCTGATCTCTCTCTGTTAGAATGAGTCACTTCAAGATACAGGAACTCGATTATTTTCACTGCCTGCTTCCTGGTGCCTAGTGCATGGGAAGTGCTTAGTAGATATTTATTATTGAGGGAAGGAGTCAAACTTAGCATTTGAAAATTACTTTTGTTGCCTCAGTGGACAAGCGATGAACTTTCCTCCGTAACTAAGGTAATGATAACATTCCATCTTCTTCTAGGTTATTTTAGTTAGTTTTAAAATAACTTACTCTTTTCCCATCTGAAATTTTTTGGTTGTACAGCATGAATCTTTGGCTAACATTTTTTTCTTTTCCCATACTTCTTTAAATTTATCAGTTTGAATCTATTTTTGTGTCTTGATTTCTATATTCTAAACTTTGTACTTGTAATTGTTGTTTTGGTGGAGGGAGCTACTGGGGACTGAACCCCGAACCTTGTGCATGCTAGATACCCACTAACCTGCACCACCAGCCCCTGTTCTTGAAATTCTGATGGCCTTAATTATCACATGGCTTAAGATGTTGTAGGATCCAGTGCCCTGAAGGGATTTTTTCTTTTTTCTGGTTCTGGGGATTTAAGCCAGAGAGGTTTTTACCACTGAATCACATCCCTTACCCTTTTTATTTTTTATTTTGAGACAGGGTCTCACTAAGTTGCTTAGGGCCTCCTGAGTCACTGCGATTATATTCGTGGGTTACCCAGCCCAACTCCTGAAGACATTTTCCACCCCAATAGTTTCCTTGAGACTCTCACACCTATCTTTTCCACACATTTTTTATAATTTTATTTTGGAAAACAAGAAAAGCCAATTACTAGCTAAGCTGTTTAGGTCCTCACTAAGTTGCAGAGGCTGGCTTTGAATTTGCAGTACTCCTGCCTCAGCTTCCCAAGCCAGTGGATTACAGATGTGAACCACATTGCCTGGCTTCTTTACAGTTTTCTTTTGGATTGTTAATTTAAAAAATTTTGTGAGGCCCATCACGACAGTGCACACCTGTAATCTCAGCTACTTGGGAGGCTGAGGCAAAAGGATCACAAGTTTGAGACCAGCTTCAGCAACTCAGTGAGACCCTGTCTCAGCATAAAAAAATGAAAAGGGCTGGAGTGTATGCAGCTCAATAGTTAATACCCGCTTTGATCTCCAATACCAAAAAAAAATAAAAAATTTTTAAAAATTTGTGAGTTTGTCCTACAATCTATAAACTTCCTAAATTTGTTTACAAACTATTTTGTTGATTCTCAAATTTTCTAAATATGAATCACCATTTTCCAAGTGTGAATTAAAATTGTTTTCTTTTTCTTTTTGTCTATTATAATTGCTAGAACCTCTTAAATTATAATAAATAGAAATATTAATGGAATGTTCTTAATTTTTTCTAAGTTTTAAATAGCACTTCTGGGAGTTGGAGTGGTGGTTCAGCCATTATGTGCTTGTCTAGCATGCATGACATGGGTTGGACGCCCAGCACCAACCCCAGCACCATGTACACAATGAAGTGTCAGAACAACGAAAGCCATGTGAAAAACTAAATAAAATTGATTCTATCTTTCTCTCTCACTGTCCCTCTCTCTTTAAAAAATAAATAAATAAAACATTTCTGGAATTTCTTCACTGAAAATAATATTGGCTTTGGTTTGGAGTAAATATTCTTCATTGTGATAAAGAGAGACTCACTATTGTGTGGATCTTTTCTGTGATCAAGCATATAAATTTGTAGCCAGATGTAGCAGTGCATGCCTGTAATCCCAGCAACTCAGGGGGCTGAAGCAGGAGGATCACAAGTTAAAGATTAGCCTGGGCAATTTACTGAGATCCTATCTCAAAATAAAAAATTAAAAAGGGCTGGAGATCTAACTTAGGGAAAGAGTGCCCCTAAGGTTTATCCCTAGTACTATATAAATTTGTCACATGTGTCTAAAGTGTTATAACTTTTCTGCTGCTCTTCTATATTTATATGATTAAAATCAGCAATTTACTTAATTTTATACCAAGCTTGTTATATTTTGCCTGTTGAGATTCTAAGAATTTAGAATTTATTATCACAAGTAAAGACCAAACTAGAATTTCCTTTTTTGTATTTGCCTGGCTGTATAATCCACATAGAGCATTTGCTTCATGAAATTGGGAAAACAAAATATAATATTTTTCTATATTTCTATGTTAAAAGAAAACATTGTATAAAATAGAGGGAATTTTTAGAGTATCTTAAAACACTATCCAGAAAAGTAAAAACTATGTTTTTTTTCTTTAATGGGAGCCTTATGATAATTTTTTCTGTTTCTTCAGTTCTCAATTTCTGATTGCATCAGTTTTGCTGTTTTGCATTTTTAACCTACGTTAGGGTTTCGACGTTATTTTTTATGTTTATTTTATTTTTTTTGTGGTACCAGGGATTATACCCAGGGGCTCTTAACCACTAAGACAGGGTTTTACTAAGTTGCTTAGGTCCTTGTTAAGTTGCTGAAGCTGGCCTTGAATTTGCAATCCTCCAGCCTCAGCCTCCCAAGTCGTTGGGCTTACAGGTGTGTACCACCACGCCTGGCAGGTTTCCAAGTTATTGAAGCAAGTTGTATTTGGCCTTTCTCAATAACATTTTACCATTCTTCCCTATGTAACATCTTCTAAGTTTTCAATTTTATTTTAAAAACAAAATAGACAACCAAATGGTTTGATAATTTTGTTGTTCTTTTTGAAGAATCCACCAAGTTCTTTTTAGCACTTCAGGTTATTTAAAATTTTCTAGCTACTTTCTTTTTGTTAATTTTTCCTGTTTCCCCCTGCTTCTTTTAATATATATTATGTATAAAATATACATAAAAGTAGATGTAATTAATTTTCTTCTTCATTTTCATTGTTACTAACGGGAGTCTTGCTTTGTTGCCCAGGCTGTTTTTTTTTTTTTTATAGCAATCAAGTTTGTAATAAAGCTATTGAAATTATGAAAAGAGTTTTTTTCCCAGATTTTGATTACTTCACAGTATAGAGAAATATAAGGACTATAAGTAGGCTATAGAGAAGTGTGAAGACAAAGAAAAAGTACCCATAATCACTGTAGAACTCGGTGCCCCAACTCTGAAATATGAACACTGTGATTCTATTATATTTTTTAAATATGCACAACAGACACCAACCCAGCAGCCAGAATACCAACTGAGTGGTGTAAGAAGGTGGTTTGAATAAAGATCAGCTAAGGTCAAATCAAATGTGGATAGTTCAGAGTTGACTATATCGTCATTCAATCTTACTGCATGCATCTCTGAGAATCCTCAGAGCCAAATGCCTGAATTATAGGGACTTTAAAGCATGCACCTAGTTATATTGCTTCACATTTTAGAAACCCTGCAGCATCTGTCTTCCTGCCTCACATACCTGGAGTCTTCCGCCTTTAGAGCTGTGTTTTTAAAATCAGTTGTCTTTTCTTTAGGGGTTTTGTCATTCATCTCCGTGGATATGCTTGTCTCGCTTCTTACTGGAGTCAAAGTCGTTCGGAAACACCTTTCACCTTGGAAAGTCAGCGTTATGTTTGAGATGGTGACACGTTTTGGAGAGTCTCTGACCTCATTCTTACTTTTTGGGTTTCGTAGACATCCGGGCTTCAGAATGTTTTCCAATTTTTCCTGTGGAAATGGCAAAGCAACAGCCAGTCAGGGAATAGAAGAGATCATATAGGAAAAGCTTATTTATGGAGCAGCACCTAGCACAGTCCTCATTTCACTCACTTTTACTGCGAGTCCACAGGTGCTGGAGGCAGGCAGCGGGGAACCAGGGCCTGTCCGCGGCAGCCTGACAGCACATGTGCCAACTCACGTCATGTACATCGATGTCACCTCACATAAAACAATTAGCACTTATGATAACAGCACTTCTTGTCTGTGAATCATGGGGGCAAGGAAGGATTTTTTGGAAATGCCTTTCCACCTACTCCCCAGTCTGAGATTGCTTTTAATTAGGAACAGCTAAGGTGACGGAGGCTTGGGTTCATCATAATACTAGTGTTTGTTTTTAAAAAGATTTAGAGCCCACCTCAAACCCAATACCCTAACATCTCTCCCCATTCTAGCTTCCTGGCGTCTGTTACTGTACTGCTTCCCCCGTCACTCATTGGTTGCATCAGAATTGCTCACTCAGGCCCCAGAGCAGTGAGGTCAGTGAGTCCAGCAGCCTGGGTTTCTAACATCCCCCGCGCCCGCAGCTTCTTCCGCCCGTCGCCCCACCTGGTCCATTACCTCTGTTACATTTCCTTGAAAATAATGTAATACTCTTATTTTGAAAGATAACACTTTGCTTTTTTTTTTCTAACAAGGAAAGCAATATATATTTATTATAGAATATTTGGGAAATCCTCTAAGGAAACAAATGAAAGGTAGAAAATTATTCCTTGCACAATGCCACTGTCCAGAAACAGATGTACCTCTTGAAGAATTAATTCCAGTCTTTGTTCATTTATTTTATTTATTTTTTTGTTCATTTATTTATTTATTTTGTATCTGCTTTGAGATCACTTTGAAGTTATCATGCACATTTTTCACCTACCATTTCATTACTATTAGCATTTCCTCCTGTCATTAACAATTGTGTAAAACCACTAAATTTTTCCTAATTAAAATTTACTTATCTTTATTGTAGGAAACAGAGAATTCAGAAAAGCACAAGATATAAATTTCCCATAGTCCTACAATCTAGAGATAAACAGCTATTCACAATATGTAGATTTTTATGTGTGTGTACATGTGTGTTGTGTGTAAATGTCTTTTTTTCTTTAAAGAAAGAGAGACAGTGAGAGAGAGAGAGAGAGAGAATCAATTTTATTTAGTTTTTCATGTGGCCTTCGTTGCTCTGAGACTTTGTTGTGTGCATGGTGCTGGGGTTCAAACCTGTGTACTTGTGCATGCCAGGCAAGCACCGTGACTGCCGAGCTACCGCTCCAGCCCCGTAAATGCCTTTTTACAACATAGAGATCATATTCTTCATTTTTCACTCAAATATATGTCATGAGTATTTTTACAGGTCAAGAAGCATCCCTCAACAATTTTAATAACTGCAAAATAGTGATTTATTTAACAATTTTTTACTGCGTGTCTGTGATCTTGTCAGGTACCATGGTAGCTCCTGAACAAGATAAACATGACACCGGCCCTCCTTAAGTTCAAATTTGTTTACCATTCCCTGTGGATGTTTCAGGTGCTTCCTGCTTTCATTATTGTAAGCAATGGTAAGCATAAGATGTAATTAATGTGCATGTGTGCACAAGGGGGGCATCTAACCCAGAACCTTTTGTACGCCCATAACTAACATCTTTATAACCAAATCTTCATTCCTGCCAAATGGTGGAATTATTTCTAAGGTTCTTGATTTATAATCATTGCCAGAAAACTGACCTGATTCTCATTCACAAGAGGAATCTCTACAAATTCCCAGTTGACCATACTTTTACTAACATTGACTGTTTTTATTTTTTTAATTTGTATTTTTTTTTCCAGTACTGGGAATTGAATTGAACCCAGGACCTTGAACATGGCAGGCTAGTCTCTACATTGAGCTACACCTACAGTTTTTTTCTTTTATTTCCTTTTCTTGTTTTCTTTTTTGAGATAGGCTATCACTAAGTTGCCCAGGCTGGCCTCAGACTTTCGATCCTCCTGCCTCAGCCTCCAAAGTAGCTGGAATTACAAGCATGTGCTATTGAGCCCAGCTCTGTGTTTATTCCTTTAATTAGCAGTTATTTGGGTTACATAGGTTAAATATTTTTTTAGGAGGTCGGTGCACACGAAAATAGGAGATGTTAGTCAACAGAAGGAGCGAGTTCTGATATCCTGTGGCACAACTTAGTGACTATGGATTGCAAAATAGACAAAAAGAGGATTTTAAACTGTTCTAGTATTATTTATGAGCAGTTCCTTCTGTGAAATGTCTGTCCTCACCCTTTGATCTATTTCTACTGTGAACCTAGTAGAGATATTTTAGTAGTTATCTTCAGACTGATCCCTTCACCTATAATGTATCCTTTCATCAAATTGATCTTAAAAACAAACAAAACAAAACAGCTCCTTCATTGTCTTACACAACCCTTAGTTGCTAAGCTTTTCCCAGAGTGAAGTCCCCACTTGTTTTTTTTTAAAATTTTTCTAAGTCCCCACTTCTTAATTTGGCACTCAAGATTTACAAGGAACTTTCCAATCCTATATTCTAATGTTTCCCCCATTCCACCTGAATCAGCCTGGACAGGGGCTTTGTGTTTTTCCACTTACTGCTTTCCTGGAGTCAATCACTTTTTATTTTCCTATCTCCACTCTCACCTCTGCCTAGTGAAGTTTCATCCTATCCTTAAAGTTACAGGATATATATATATATATATATATATATATATATATCTGCTCATTTTAGAGGTGAAGACTCTGAGGATCATGCAGGTTCAGTGATTTAGCTAAAGTCACACAACTAATATGCAGCAGGTTAAGAATCTAGCCTAGGTTTTCTGACTTTGAATCCTCAGTGCTTTCCATCACACCATAGCTTTCTGGTACTGGGTTAGGTTTAACACTAAGGATGGGATGGTCACTGCCTACTTCAGGAGACATCCCACAACTCCTTTACACCAGGTCTTAGGGATCGGATCTAATTTTTAAACTTATGCCCTCAGAGACATTTTGATAATATCAGCCGAGAACTGCAACCTTGTTTATTGCTCTAGTGCTTGATGATTAAAGAATGAGCGTCTCCCATGTCACATACCTTTTCTTCTTGTTTGGCCCTTAAGATGTCATCATTTTCAAATACCACAGTGACTCCTGAGGCATCACTATTTGTGACTTCTGTGGCATCTATAACTTCTGTGACTTCTGTGATAATTCTTATATCTGGGAACTCTGGGGCCTCCTTTTCTGGTACATCGGTGACATCTGTGATATCGGTGACATTTGTAAATTCTGAGAAATCTGCACTTTCCATGACATTAATGGGCTTTGTCCATGTGTACACACTTGGGGACTGGAGAGCTGAGAATTCTGTAAAATCCATGATGTCCATGGAATCTGTGATGTTGGTGCTATTTGTGATTTCTGACAGGCTTGAGACCCCTGACGCTTTGGAAGCTTTGATCTTCTCATGATTCAAGAGGGCGATGAGGTCCACCCATTTAGAAAATAAGGCATCCTGTTTATAGGCAGGAGCACAGAGGTGTAAGTAGTAGGCTCGGCCACTCACCAACTTTAATTTGAGGCGCATATTCTTAGCATCATGCACAGAGAGGGTAACAAACTGCAGAGGGAGAAACCTGAAAATGAAGGCAAATGTAACATTATCTGGAGACCTGGTTGGAAACCTATGTTTTATTTATTTATTTATTTTAAAAAGAGAGGAGGATAGAGAGAGAGAGAAAAAGAGAGAGAGAGAGAGAGGCAATTTTATTTAGTTTTTCTGATGGCTTTCGTTGCTCTGACACTTTGTTGTGTACGTGGTACTGGGATTCAAATGCATCCTTCACATATGCCACACAAATGCTGTAACTGCTGAGCCACCACTCCAGCCCTCCTTTTTATTTTACAATAGCTTGAAGAGTAAGACCCAGGATGACAGGTTTGTGTCTCAGATGGGTCTGAATAAGGGATTCCAGCGAGTCATCTCATCCTAATCATATGCCTAGGCCTCTGATGTATTAAAAAAATCAGAATGTCAACTATTTATCATGAGAAATTATCCATTTAAATTAATTCTAGAACAGTTGAATCTTAGAGAAAGAAGTGATCTGCTCAACACTGTAGAGCAAGTGAGTTACTAAGACAAGACGAGAGCTCCTTCTGATGGCAGTCAGGCTATTGCTCGGAGAGGAGGCGTGTTCTCGATAGGTAGTTTATTATGAGTCATCAGTTTCTGTTGCTTATGTTTATGTACTTATTTATTTTAAAGAGAGAGTGAGAGAGAGAAAGAATCAATTTTTTAATTCATTCACATGGCCTTTGTTTCTCTGGCACTCAGTTGTGTATGTGGTGCTGGGATTTGAACATGGCCTTTGTTTCTCTGGCACTCAGTTGTGTATGTGGTGCTGGGATTTGAACCTGGGTCCTCGCGAATGCCAGGCAAGCGCCGAAACCGCTGAGCCACCGCTCCAGCCCCTATTTCTTTCTTTTTAAATTTTCCTCGATTTCAGAACACTTGCAGCCATCCGCGTTAGGGAGTGCGAGTGCGGTGCTCCTCTGGGGCACTGTCATTAGCTTTGCCGTTTCAGTTGCACGGGGTAATGCAGATTTTCTTTCTTTTTTTAAAGCAGGGAAGACAGATTTTAAGAAAATAATAGAAAGCAGAGCGCGTGGAGCAGAGAAGACTTCCCCCAGAGCGGGAGAAGGGGACAGAGCCATTACTTGTACTCTCTGAAAGATTCTTTACCTCTTCTCTTTGTAACTCACCTGGTGAGCACCAGCTTCGCTTTAGAAGGGGATGTCAGGAGACTTTTAAACAGGGGTTTTGAATCTTTTTGAGCAGCAGGTGTCAGATGTGCCAGCAGCATCACATTGGGAATTTTATGGGCGGGACTGGAGGAACAGATGCCTACAGTCACCCAGTTGGCTCGATTATGGAGGTAAATGGATTCACCTCTCCTGTTGACCTGAGTGCAGAGAAAAGGAAGATGAGGTTTTTTTCTTTCTTTCTTTCTTTCTTTTTTTTTTTTTTTTTTGGTTTTTAAAGAGAGAGGGACAGTGAGTGAGAGTGAGAGATAGAAAGAGAAACGATTTCAATTTTTATTTAGTTTTTCATGTGGCTTTCGTTGCTCCGTGACACCGATGTGTACCTGGTGCTGGGGTTTGAACTCCCGTATTCGCGCATGCCGGGCAAGCACTGTAACCACTGAGCCATGCTCCAGCCCCAGGAAGACAAAAGGCAGGGTGCGGACAACCTCAAGGAACAGTGAGAGAGGTCAGAAAGCAAAGGGGAAGGGCTGGAGCTGTGGCTCGGTGGTTAGGGCGCTTGCCCGGCTTGCCCGAGTACACGGGTTCAAACCCCAGTACCCACGTACACAACTAAGTGTCAGAGCAACGAAAGCCATGTGAAAAACTCAATAAAATTGATTCTCATTGATTCTCTCTCTCTCTCTCTCTCTCTCTCTCTCACTGTCCTTCTAAAAAAAAAAAGGGCGGGGGAAATGAACCACGATGTGTTCATTGCTTTGCCTGTTCGGGTTAATTTTTGGAGCTACCACAGTGCACAGACACAGTCCCTCACTGGTGGGGGGTCTTCCTGGGGAGACAAACGTTGAAAAAACTTAAGTAACTAATTATTACTGTCAGAAGTGTTACCAAGTACAAGTTTTGGGAACAGTCAGCAGGGACTTAGTTTAGGTGGGGATAGGGCCAGTGATGTGCTAGTAAATGTTCAACAGTTCTGAGAAGATTCATTTACACATAAGTTTAGTTAAAAATGTTAGTGATAGTAGCAGGAAGATACCAAGTTCTACGCTAGCCTCAGCGGGTAGAGATACAGTTCGGTGGTAAAGGGCCTCTGGGTTCAATCCGCAAAAAGAAAAAAATGTTACCCATACATTGGCAGGGGATGTAGCTCAGTGAGCTCAGCGATATGAGTGCTTACACAGCATGTATGAGGCCCTGACTTTGATATCTGGCACCACAAAAATACATAAATAAATGAAAAATAAAATAGAATATTACCGATACAAAAGATGAGTAGCATACAATTTACATATAATCTATAATATTCTTTAGTTTAAACATCATATAGCCAAGTAATACATTCTATAAATCTTGGCTAAACTCTCGTTTCCTTTACCTCAAGAACACAGATATAGTAAAATGTAGTTAAAAAAAAAAAAGAATTGCGAGTTTTGACATTATAGGTTTGGATATAAATTTACATACTTTACTGTTGCTGTTACTTTGCAGTACCAGGGATTAAATCCAGGGCTTCACATATGCAAAGCACACATTCTACCACTGAGCTATATACCCACTAATATATTAATTTTTATAATGACTGAGTTAAACCAGGCATGTTGGCATACACCTGTAATTTCAGCTACTCAGGAGACTGAGGCAGAGGATCTCTTGAGCTCAGGAGTGTGTGGCCATCTCAGACCTGTTTTTAATAATGATGATGATGATGATGATGGAAAGTAATAAAAACGGCTGTACTTGACAACTAACTCGTAAACTTTCTGAACACTTACCCATAGACCCACTCCAGTCCACCCCTGGCTGTGGGGTCATGGACAGACATGTCCTCTGAGGAAGGGACTCTTAGCTGAGGCCTGAAGAATGTGGGTGATAAGCTGACTGGTGGAGGGGAGAAGATTCTGGGCATAGGAACAGTAAACGTAGAAACCCTAAAGTCCGAGAATCTTGGCAATAACATCTCTGCTAGTTGGCAAAGGAGGAGACTGGGAAAGGGGTAGACAGAGAAGTGAAGGAAGCCAGAGAAGAGCTACACTTTGGCTTCTTAGTTGAATGATAACTGGTTCAATTAAAAAATAAAGCACTCATAAACAAATATATTCAGGAAAAGGTTGTGATCACACTACCCATGACCTACTCAAAGCTGTGCCTCCCTTCCTGATTAACACAACCCTGGGTTTTTTCATTATTCACCCCTCAGGGATGGTGACTCAGCTTCCAATATCTAAAAGTCACATAGGCCCCCAAACCCCTTGCTGGTGACTAATTTCAGCAGGGCATGTGGTACAGACCTGGCCAGTGAGAAGCAGTAGGGGCTTCCTGGTGGCTCTGGGAAGGTTTCTCAGCCCTCACAAAAATGCACCAGGATGAGATGTTTCTCTTGTATTCCTGGGAGCTGTCACTGTCCTGTTTGAATGTGATTTTTTTTTTTTTAAGATAGAGGGAGAGAGGGGCTAGAGCAGTGGTTCAGAGGTTATGGCACTTGTCTGGCACGTGCAAGGACCTGGGTTTGAACCCCAGCACCACATATACAACTAAGTGTCAGAGCAACAAAAGCCACATGAAAAACTAAATAAAATGATTCTCTCTTTCTCTCTCTCTCTCTCACTATCCGTCTCTCTTATTTAAAAAAAATTTAAAAAAAGATAGAGGGGGGAGAGAGAAGGAGAGATTCAGTTTTATTTACTTTTTCATCTGTTTCTTATTTCTCCGACACAATTCTAATTACACACTTAGTGGTGTATGTTGTGCTGGGGTTTGAACCCAGGTCCTTGTGCATGCCAGGCTAGCACTCCAATTGCTGCGCCACCGCTCCAGCCCCTGGATGTAATGCCTTGACAGAAAGTGAGAGCAAAAGGAGTGCGCTAGGCCCCCTGGAGTGAGCTGACACCGGGTCATTGAGTCCACTTGAGATCATTGCTTTTCTTTTTCACTTGAACTCACTGAGTCAGGAGTGTGGGTAGTTTTCTGTCTGAGACATACTGACTGGGAGAGGTTGTGTATCTTGAAGAGTATGACTTTTCACCAAATTATGATGTGTGGCTGTATCTGATCTGTAGACTGCTGACCATCTCCCCAGTGTGGGGCAAGTGTCATGCAATTAGAATATACCAAAGGTAATTTGAAAAGGGTTTAGGAAGAAAAGTGAAATATAAAAGATTATCAGTAGGGCATGACGTGTCACATGTGACTTGAAGAATCTCTAAACAGGTTTCTGTAGGCTTCATGTGCTGCTGGTGGTGTATGGACTGGAGGCGTCATTCTAGTACTCAGGTGTCAGGGCACAGAACATGTTTCTGAAAGCTGAGATCTCCCTACCTTTGAGGAAGTGTCATCCTCCCTGTCACCCCTCTGTGGAATCAGTTGAGTAGCTGCTTGAAGGTGCTGGTGTTCAAGGTAATAGCTCAGTGTGAAGGTTAGACATCGCTGTGGCTTTTCTGTGAAGTTAGAAGTACGGCCCATACCGCTGAGCCCCTTTCCCCTGCTCTCTGAATATTCTAACGTTGAGCGTCTGGAGGAAAGTTAGCACTGCTTACAGATGCACCGACAAGGAGTTCCGCTCACAATGTAGGGACATTTTTAAGAAAAGTAACTTTTCTCCCTGATACTATCTGACAGTTATATTTTTCCTTCAGAGCTAAGAGCTAAGATTCATTTTAATCTCTAGTTTGTTACAGATATTTTTCTTTAAAACATCTTCTAAAGCTAAGAAAGAAGTTACCTGAATGTTTTCCTGTGACAGCATATTGTAAAAGTCACTTGGTTTGACTTGGGAATATTATGTTATAATGATAATTATGATAGCATTAGGACAGAGTTACTAAGAGTTTGTTGGGAACATTTGAAATTAATGTCTCTTAACATTGTTATAATTTCAGTTGTTTGAAATTCCAAAACTGTTCTCTTTAATGTTCTCACACATTCCCTCACCACATTTAAAGCAATCTTCCGATCTTTTCAGTTGTCTTTGAGAAAAGTAAATACTGAGGTTATTGGAACTTAATTCAGGACCCAAGTATTATTTACCTGAATAAAATTGCCCTCTAACATGGGAGGGGATACAAAAGGTGCATACTCTCCTCCATCCAAGATATTTTGAAGGCATCCTCGACTATGAGAGTGTGGGGCGCAGAGGGCGTCTTGCTCATTGGTCGACTTCCTGTTGTTTTTCTTCATTGTGCTTATAGGCAAACATCAAAAAATTGAGGGAATGGAAGTGTAATTAATGAATACAGAGACAATATCACAATTAAGTTGGTTCATTTATTCATTAATTTAGCAAATTTTATCAACGTCTGTGGTACAGTTGGCATTGTGCCAGGCACTGTAGCTATATCTAAACAGGACTGATAAGATCCATACCTTAAAAAAAAAAAAAAGAAAAAGATCCCTGCCCTCATGTGAATTGTACTGTATGGAGTGACAGAGAGCAAGCAAGCCAAAAAGAGAGAAAGAGAGAGAGAGAGATTGGATGGTAGGAACTATAAAGACCATAAGGAACCTGTAATAGCAATAAGTGGATCTGTGGCTGGCAACAACACCTAAGCATGGTAGGAGAGGCCTCTCCAGGAGTCTTCTCAATACATGCGCCTTCTCCCAATCGCTATTTTCCAGCTCCCTAGTTACTGCCATTTACATCACACAGTGATCTCCAATCCTTTGGTGTGAGTGGGACATCAAAAGCATACTAACCTGAGAACAGTTTGTCCATGCAATTCACCATGACAGAACCTGAGCTCTTGGGTGAGAAGGAATCGTACACATCCTCATTCTCTCTCCCTCCCCCTCCCCCGAAAACGACTTCAACAGTCAATATAACTCCATGCCATTGGATTTCACCTTTCATCTATCAGGAATAATATTTCATTTTTAGAAAGTAATATATTTTTAAACAAGTTTTTTTTTTTAAAGAGAGGGGCAGTGAGAGAGAGAAAAAGACAGAATCAATTTTATTAAGTTTTTCATGTGGCTTTTATTGCTCCAACACTTTGTTATGTACATGGTGCAGGGGATTCAAACCCATGTCCTCACACATGCCAGGCAAGTGCCATAACCACTGAGTCACTGGCCCAGCCTAGGAATAATAATTCTTCAGAGTAAGACCCAAGAATATAGTGTGTTCAGACATGCGAATGGCCACCTTCCCACTCAAACAAATGTTTCTCCAAAGAAGATAAACAAATGACCAACACATGAATAGATGCCAAACATCATGAACCATTAGGGAATTTGAAATCATAACTGCAATAATATATATCTTATCATATCATATCCGTAAGGATGAATACTATTTAAAAAAACACAGGACTGGGGGTGTAGCTCAGTAGTAGGGTGCTTACCTAGTGTGCAGAAGGCCCTAGGTTCAAAATCAAGTACTAGAGGGAAAGAAAATAACAAGCGTTGGCAAGCACATGGAACAATTTGAACCGTTGTGCACTGTTGGCTGGAATATAAAGTAGTACAGCTGCTGTGGAAAACAGTATGGTGGCACCTCAAAGTAATAAACACAGATAATGCCGTATGACCCAGCAATTCTACTTTTGGAAATATGACCCAAAGGCTTAAAATCAGAGCCCTGAAGATATATTTGTACACCCATGTTCATAGCAGCATTACTAATAATAGTTATGGTGTGGAAACAATTTAACATCTAATGGAAGATGAATGAATAAATTCCCCCCTTTCTTGTACACACGTGCATGCGCGTGTGTGTGTGCGCACACACACACACACATACACTCAGAAATATTATTCAGCCAAAAAAAGGAAATTCTGACATACACTACAATGTGGATGAAACTACTTGAGAACATGCTAAGTGAAATAAAGCCAGTCATAAAAAGACACTCTATGACCCCACTTAGAGAGGTACGTAGGATAGTTAAATCACAGAAACAAAAGTAGAATTATGGTTTTGCCAAAGGGACTTGGAGAATGGGGAGTTAATGTTTAACAGGAACAGTGTTTTAGCTTTACAAGATGGAAAGAGTGCTGGAGATGAGTGGTGGTGATGCTTGTAACATCATTATAAATTATTTAATATCACTGAGCTATATACAGAAATATGGTTGGATGGCAAATTTCATGTTCTTTCTATATTTTACAATAAAAAAAATTGGAAAAAAGTGATTTCTCTTCTCTTCACAACTTGTGAAGAAGGGCGGCCAGTTAGAGGAAGGGCCCTTCCTCAGAGACTTCTTTTTTCCTTTGCCCAAGCAAAAAGGTAAGCGGTGAGCATGTTTTGCTGCAGTCCCAGTCAGGACTGCGTGTTGCAGAGACCTCTGCTGCCAGATACCTTCAGCAAGGGCTTTGAGCGTGACAATCTGAGGTCAAAGCACCATAATCCCCATCAGACTTTCCACTGGTGGCAACTCAGTGGCATCCCTTCACCGCATCTTATTCTTGTACACAAGGAAGGTCAAATGTCAAGAAGAGCAATAGAGTAGAGTAATTGAAATAACCCATAGAAGCTGAAATGTAAAATGAGACCCAAAAAAGAGCATTCAGGGGAAAAAAAGATAAGACATCATTAACAATAATCACCACCTAAAAACGAGAGGATGAGAAATAACATTATTTAGTGCTTGTTAAGTGACAGGCAATGATAGCTTTCATGCACTGTTATCTCATTTAATTCAGATAACACTATGAAATAATACCATTAAGATGCTTATTTTATTGAGAATGCAACTGAGACTTAGGGAAATTAACTCTCCCCACACCATACAGCTTGGAAGACCCCAAACCAGGATTCAGACCCTGGTAGCCCAACTAGAGGAGCTCATGTTATTGCTCAGTGCTCAGTCCTGCCTTGGGTGCTTGGAGAGGTGGGTGTGCAAATTGATAAGGAGAGGGGTCAAGATAGGCCAGGATGGTGGAAAGAGGAAAAAGAGGACAAAATAATACAGAAAGGACCCTTCCCCCTTCTTCCTGTTCCCTCCTCTTCCTGAACAATGTAGTCCTACTGTGTTGGTGGGACAAGGAGAGAGGTAGGAATCTATACTGGGAGACATGGGGAGCCTCAAAGGGTCCTGATTCCTTACACACATGCCTCTCCCCACGCAGACTCTCACATCAGTTCAGGAGCCTAAAGTCTAGAAAAGCTGAACACTCTAGGCTGTATCTTCTGGAAACTGAGTCCTCAGGAGTGAGGAAAAGGGAACGAGGGTTTGGAAAGTGGAGGAAGTAGAAGAGTAAGGGTGACGGAAAGGGAGGAACAGAGCCATGGGCAACAGCTGCAGTGGCACAGCTGCACAGGCTGCTCGTACCCTTAAGGATCATCAAATCTTACCTTGACTCGGGGCTGAGCCACAATCCTCTGTTGGGAGAAGAAGTTTGTAACTCACTTCAGTTTGGGCTTCCTCCTTTTCATGATGAAGTCTTTTGTGAAAGGAAAAAAAGGTATTTTAGAAAGGAAGCCAATTTCAATCCCTACTTCTGTTGCATACGTGAGGTCTACAGTTAGTCTTCTAACTGCATCAGGGTGAGACAGTCAGAGGAGGCTGACCTGCGTATTTGAATCCATTGACCGTCGATTATACTCTTTATGGTCTGTGATGGGAACCAGAGTCATGATTCCCTAGCTCATAGTTGGCCTGAAACTAGCAAATAGTAAAATCCTGGGTTGCTATGGGCAAGGAAGATATTTGACAACGTGGCAAAGGAAGTAAAATAGATTGTATTACCTGGATTGTGTTTAATTGCCATTAAAATGTGTTCCTATAGTTCTCTGAAGGTTTTTATTGACATCTTCTGTTAAGACTAAGAATTTCCCAGGATAAAACTAACAGAATGCATGTCGAAAACTTGGAAGAAGTTCCCAGGGTGTCCCTCTAAGAAAAGTGCAGAAGATGATGGCAGAGAGGAGGAACAGATGAAGTGCGGGAAATGCGTAATAAGAAAGCATCAAGTTTTATGATTAACAGTAATTTTTCTTTTGTAGTGGTCCATAAAATAGTGGTGTATCTCATAATTGATAGATCTTCGACTCGAGGAAATACAGCAGTCAGTTTGTTCATCTAGAGGTGGGTGATAGGGCCACAGATGGAGGAGAGTGTCAAAGCACTTGCCCAGCATGTGCAAGACTCTGGCTTCAATCCTCTCTCTCTCTCTCTCTCTCTCTCTCACAGTACAGAGGTGTGTGCTGGAGCGCACTTTTTTTTTTAAAGAGAGAAGGACAGTGAGAGAGAGTGAGACACAGAGAGAATCAATTTTTATTGAGTTTTTCACGTGGCTTTCGTTGCTCCAACACTTAGTTGTGTACATGGGTGCTGGCGTTTGAACCCGTGTACTTGCGCATGCTGGGCAAGCGCCATAAGTGCCATAACCACCAACCCACCGCTTCAGCCCCACGGAGTGCATGTTTTTAAAAAGAAAAAAATCACTCCAAGAAAGTAAAAACATCCATGTGCTGGAGAGTGTATCTACTTTTCACAGATACTTGCTAATCAGTAGGTGCCGCATGGTCACTGGGACTAGAAAATGTTCCCTCTCGCTGTAGTCAATTATGTGGTCACAGGATCCCTTGGATTTAAGAACATTTCCTCTGAGAACAGTCAGCAGATGATCTGCCTGGGAGCTGGCTTAGCTGTGGATTCAGGACATGGAGAGGGAAGAGAAGATGAGAGGAAGGAAAGCAATGCAGGGGGATTTGCAGCCATGAAGGGGTCTTGCCCCTCTTTTCCATTTTTGAGTCTTGGAACAAAGGTGACGTCAGCTAAGAGGCAGAAAATGTTACAGGCTCTTTGATCATTTCTGATGTGATGATTTTTGTTTCTATGCATTTTTCCTGGAATTATTTTGATACTTTTGGCTTAGTTGTGTGTCAAATTTTGATTAGTTTTTTTGGTAACTATGATTTAATATTATCTGTAAATCACATACCCCTGACCTCTCCAATTTTCCTAGTTAATTAATTATAGTTGAGACTACACTGTTTTTTCCCTCCCCAGTACTGGGTATTGAAACCCAGGAAACTACTACTGAGCAATTATCCTCCCTTTATTTTTATTTTTTTTATTTTGAGTCAGGGTCTTGTTAAGTAGCAGAGGTTTTGTTGGCCTTGAATTTCTATCCTCCTGACTCAGACTCTGAGGGAGCTGGGATTAGAGGGGTGTACCACCACGGCTGGCTGAGACTCTTCTTAAGACAGATGAATGGTTCAGGGAAACCAATTTTGACCACACCCACCCACGATATACTTGATCAATGATTTGGAATTAAAACACGAAATTAACTATGACTAAGGTCACTCTCAATACCTGGAGGCAGTATTAAAGTTTTGATCTTTCCAGTTTCACAAATAGATTTTTCACTTAATCACAAATAATATATTTAATATTTCTCCATAACATGAAATATATTTCTAAACAGCAGTTAACAATCATGGTGTAGATCTATTGGGAACATCCTAATCCTTGTAAGATGTACCAAAATTAATTGTGCCCCTCAGTTAAATGAGAAATGATTTTCTTTTAAAGAGGTGGGAGTCAAGGCTCTCGCTTTGTTATGTTCCTTGTTCTCTGCTTTGCTTTATTGGGGTGGGGGTGTCATAGAAGAGAGAGCTTAACTGTCAGCTCAGCCCCCCCATTCTCCTACCCAGTGAATAACCCTTATCAATTCTTATTAATTCTGGCAGCTCAAAATAATTCTAACCTGCATGGGTTGGAATGTTATAGATTTAGATTTCCTAGTAATTTATCTTTAGATTGGTTTTGTGTTGATGTGGTGTCTCACTATATTGCAGGCTGGCCTCAAACTCTTGGGCTGACATGATCCTTCCAAATTAGCCTCCTGAGTGCAGGAACTAAGGAGCATGCCACTGCACCCAGCTTAGAACCATTTTTAAAATAAATTCATGAAAAACATGAATAGTGCTATCTCACATTGTCCTGTGATCAGTACATGTTAGTGGGAACATAAGACCAAAGCCTTTATCATGACAAATTAGAGCAGAGAGATGCTGCCAGTGAAATTTGTATAATGTTATTTATATTAATAAGCACATTTGTAGATTCCACAATAAATATTTTAAACAAAAGGCAAATCTTATTTATATACATTCTTTGTGAAAGTTCATACTCTCATGCTTCATTAATATCATATGAATGGTGGGTATGGTGGTGTATGCCTGTAATCCCAGCAACTCAGAAGACCAAGACAGGATAATCAGCAAGCTTGATACCAGCCTCAGCAACTTAGCAAGACCCTGTCTCAAAATCTCAAAATTTAAAAATAAAAAGGGCTGGGGCTGTAGTTCAGTGGTAAAGCACACCTGGGGATTCAGTCCCTGGCACTGCAAAAAAAAAAAAAAAAAAAAAAAAAAGTCTACAATATAAAACTCAAAAATAAAAACAAAATTTTAATATTAAAAGTATTAATTACATTAAGGGATGATTAATGTATATATAATAGAATTATAACACATGTTGAACAAATGTGTGAATTAAAGCAGAGAAACAAAGGAGGATTGCTATACACTGTTCTGGGGAAGCAGAGCCAGCTTTATTTCATGAATTCCCAGAATATTTTGTTTTTCAGGTGCTGGGGATTGAACCCAGGGTCTAACACCTACTAGGCTAGTACCTTACTACTGAGCTACTTGCCCAGCCCCAGAATCTTTGTTATGATTTGTTCTATAAGGATTGTGTATTGATTTTCCCAGTTAGAGTTTATATTTTTTTCCAAGTCTTTATGCCTTTTGCTAGGCCCATCGAACATTCTATACAGTTAATTGTTAAGCCAGCATTATGCATAATAATAATATCATAAATAAGGGATTTAACTTCTGTAGAGCAAGGACAGCATAAAGCAGTCTGATTTTATTTCAGAGAGACCCTAACTTATTTTATCACAAGCAGATTCTTTAGAGTTTCTGTTAGTTCTTTTAACTAGTGCTTTTCCTCCCACTCAGTCATTTTTGTTTTTCCAGTTACGGTTGAATAGACACTAATTCAGCAGACAGTTCCATCAGGCTGTACTTTTCTGCAGAATTACAGTGTAATTTTCATCCGAAGAAGCATTGTTGTCTTCTTTAGTTAAAGAAAAGGTAGAGCGATCTCATATTAAATCTGATTACAGACCAGAAATCTTTGGCATTCATGCAACTGGGAAACCAAGCACAGTAGTAATTGTCAAGAGTGAAGCTACTTCAGCCTGGCCCTGGACTGACATGCTGCTGTCCCCGGAACTCCTTTTCTGGGCTTACTGTTTAAAGCACGACTAGGCCTATAGGGCAGAGGTCAGTACTGATATCTGGTCTGTGAATGCTGCGTTGATGGTTAGGGGTCTTTATTTTCCCAGAATCATCAGGAAGTTTTAGAAATGTGATAGGTTGATTGTTAATGGAAATCTGGGAAAGGAGGGAGTGGGAGCCCTAGGAGTCATCATGGAAGTGGTTGGTTGGATTTTCTGGTTGCTCAATTCAGAGGACTGTCTGTATATATCCTTAAAATGTTTTCTGAAAATATTTGCTAGTTACCATTCCTGTGGGGTCTTTTTCTTTCAATATTTTATAATAAATGATTTTCAAGCCTGTAGAAAAGTTGAAAAAATTCTGTAGTGAACATCCACACATCTACCACCAAGGTTCTCATGCGGTTTTTCTCCTCTTTACTGTGTCCCCCGCCCCATGCTGGGACAGAACCTAAGGGCTCACACATGCTAGGAAGTGCTCTACTACTGAGGTGCATCACTAGCCCCTATTGTGCTATTTCTTGTCTGTGATTACATTATAGCTCCTAAGTAAGTGATGGTTCTTACCTGTCTTTTCAATAAAAATTTTCTCTATGATACTTTGGATTTGAGGTCAGTTCTTCACAGCACTATGAAGCATAGCATTTTACCTACTGGATTTTTCTAAGAATCATAACACACATGAGCATATTTTTTAGGATAGGTCCATCATAATTCTAGGTTGCAATTCGGTTTCTCCTTTGAAGAAGATTTGACAGTGTGGCCTCCTCTCCACAACCACATCCCCACGTCACCCTTTAAGCTCTGAATAGTAGGCCCTGCATTTTCAATCTTCCCTTGCATTTTAGTAATTAAAAGCAATGGTCTCCCTACAAATTCCTCAATTCATACTCTCTAATAGAAGAGAAGTGGGGTAGTATGAAAAATCAAAATTTAAAAGAAATCTAGAAAGCATGGTTTCATTTCAAACTCAAATTGTCAATGAGATTATTTTCAAGAAAAAGGAATTCAGTCACTCAGCTATTAAGTCTCTTCATTTCCTGATTGTTCTGGTTGAGGTACAGTAAAAGAAACTAGAAGGAAAAGAGGAAGATGGAAAGAAAGGAGACATTCTGCCCTCATATGATCAGTATTAATCAGACTATCTATTCCTTTGTCCCTCAGGTTCACACCAAAGTTTCAGTAACCACACAAACACTTACATAGAGACAAAGCTGAAATAGGTCTCTGGAAATCTCCTGGATGTCGACTAGGAGAATAATCTCCTGATACACGTTTCCACTCTTCTTTTCACATTTCTTTAGCAGGAGGTGTTCATGTCTACCGGGCAGGGAACTAACCACTTGGTAAAAGAAGCGCAGGCCAGGCTGTGCTGGGCATTATTCTATTGCTCTTGCATCATAATGTGCTGACATAGCTCTGAAGTAAGAGAAGAACACCAAGGAGCAGGCTGGAGATCAACCACTGAACTGATTTGTTCTCAGCATTCCTGGGGAGCCCAGGCAGCTTGCATATGGTAGTTCTTGTGGCCTGTGAAGATCTCAGAGCTTCCTTGGGGAGAAAAGTCCACCTAGCATTAGTATTAAGGTGGAAAAGATTATACTATGACAGTTACCATTGAATCAATAATGTATCATACAATCTTCCTATATCCTAATTTTCAGACTTAAACACGTATATAATATGTATATGTGTGTATACATATATATATATGTTTGGTACTAGGGATTGAACCCAGGGGTGCTTAACCACTGAGCCACATTCTCAAGCCTTTTTTATATTTTATTTATTTATTAAAGAGAGGGATGGAAGGAGTGAAATAGAGAATCAACTTTATTTTTCATCTGGGTCTTATTTTTCTGACAGTTGTGTATGTGGTGCTGGGATTTGAACCTGGTTCCTCGTGCATCCCAGGAAAGCACTGTAACCACTGAGCCACAGCTCCAGCCCCTTATATTTTATTTTAAGACAGGGTCTCACTAAGTTTCTGAGGGCCTTGAAAAGTTGCTGAGGCTGACTTTGAACTTGTGATCCTTTCTGCCTCAGCCTCCTGAATCTCTGGGATTACAGGCGTGTTCCACCATGTCTAGGCAGACTGAAACATATTTAAGACACTTTGTGAAGAAAAGCTGCCAAATAATACAGCATTCTTACAAGGTAGCTCTGCTTAGAAGTAGGGTTGAGGGCCAGATGTACGCCTTGACTGTTTTATCTTGGTGTCTCCAGCAGCTAGCGTGTTCGGGACACTTGTAAGTAGGCACTCAGTAATTGTTCAACAGACAAATGAATGACGACCAGTAAACACGTGGCATCCTTTCTGTGAAGGCAAGCTGTCTCTTGATAATGTGATTAGCTTGTTTGTCCCTGCCTTCCTGTATTTATGGGATTCTCTCCTATCAGACCATCTCCACTTCTATGTCTGCGCCAAATGCTGATACCTTTGTCCAGCTGCCTCCTCGGCTGCTTATGAGGATGGATGCACAGTAGGGGCTGCTAGCTGGCCACTCAGGCCTGGGAGGGGCCATGACCTCAGTGAATTCACTGAAGTCACTATATTCTAGATTCAAGTGCTTGCTTTCGACCCAGCCCAGGGAGTATTTCAGTTTCTCAGAATAAACATGAACTCTCCAAATGATGGTGTTCCTGTAACATGAAAGTAACTGCCATTTGGGACTGGATGTGGCAATAGGGTGCTAATGGCATCCACTCCCATATATGTATCAGGAAGGTTTTCCAGAGGCAGAGTTGAGGGCTGGATATACAGCTTGAAGATTTGATGGTCCAGGCTCTGATAAGATCTCAACACACACACTGGCTTAGTCTGTAGACTATGGCAGGCTCTCCCCTTGAAGGCCCTAGGGGCCTGTTGCTTTTGCTTTGGAGGCTCACTTCCCCATATTTTATGCTGAGTGCCAACTTTCAAATGGAGGAATTCTTCCCATAGTCATAGACTAGGTTTCTAGTCACCCAGTTTTTTACTTAGCATATTTATTATTTAACATGATTATTTATTTCAGCAGAATCAGGGATACTTACCATGTTTTTGTTCTTCCTGCTCCATAGAAGGAAACATTTTTGCATAAATCTAGCTTCATTTCCTCACTGTCAATGATATTAATTTA
This sequence comes from Aplodontia rufa, assembly GCA_004027875.1. Classification (NCBI taxonomy): domain Eukaryota; kingdom Metazoa; phylum Chordata; class Mammalia; order Rodentia; family Aplodontiidae; genus Aplodontia; species Aplodontia rufa. The sequence continues at coordinate 69,775 of PVKS010001593.1, read as the reverse complement.
ATTCTGAAGTAGCTTGATGAAATCATTTGCTGTTTCTTTTTTGAGGCCTCTGATATTTTAGAAAGTGAAGGAATACCAAAAGCGGGAAATAAAAATTATGGTATATTTTAAATATTTACTTTTCAGATATTGCTGCTTTTTAACATGCACAAAATATGAAACCATATTTGTGATATTGTTTGGAGATGATACCACAAATGAATTTGATGCACTAGGTCAACATGAGGTCCATGACCACTAACCCTGTCCTTGCTCTCATGAGCTGGGTCTGCTTGTTCTCACCTGCATGGGGTCCTCTCCACTGTGTGTTATATGCCTTGAATATGAAGATTCTTCTTGTGTTCCGTCTCTGGCTTCCCGGGGAGTGCTATGCAAGATCAGTTCTGTTGATCAGTTCAGGCATGCGCACTTGCCACTCACTGAGAATCAAGACATGTTGATCTACAAAGATGAACAGTCTCTGCGTTCAAGGAATCTGCCATCGAGTTGTTGAGAAGGCATGTAAACAGATAATTTCAAGGTGTAATAAGACAGAGGAGACTCTGGAGCACAGATGAAAGGCACTTCAATCAATCTGGGGATTTAGGGAAGGCTTCCTAGAGGAGGTACTGCCTAAGCTAAATTTGTGTGTGTGGTGCTGGGGCTGGAACCCAGGGCCTCACACATGCTAGAAAAGTGATCTGTATCACTGAGCCACATCCCAGCCCTCAAGCTAAATCTTGAAAGGCAGTGAGACGACAGGGTTAGAGGGAGTAACTGCAAATGGTCTGGTCTTACATAAAGTTGGAGTGGAGAAAAATGAAGTTAGAGGGGAAGGTGTGGCTTGTGGGGGTTTGAATGCTATAACTGAGCACAGGAGCCTCATTTGATTTATGTATGGAATTGTTCACTCTGATAGAAATGAAGGGGACAGATTTGGGGACAGCAATTCTGGTGAGGCACAGAGACCACAGTAGTGGCAGCAGGAATGGAAAGGTGGGGGTTAGTTTAGAAATTATTAGTAGAGTCAAAATTTGGTGACTCACTGGATGTGGGAAGTGAGAAATAAGATGACTCAGAAATTTCTGGTTTAATGATGTAATCAGGAAAACAAACGTAGGCGGAGGAACAGTTGTGGATAGCAGAGGAAGTGAGTTATTTGTTTGCAGGAACCTTGTTTAGTGTGGAGCCTTGCATTCAATTGGTGGTTAGTAAATAACTGGCTTCTTTCTTAAATCCTCAGTGGCTTACCAGTGCTTTTAGATTATGTGACATACACCATAAGGCGTGGGTATGTGTTTAGTACTATACCCACAACCTACGCTCTGGGGAGCATGGCTTGAATCTATCCTGGCTTCGGTTCTCTCCAATTGTATCTCAGACCACTTTCCCCTTCCTTATCATCCTTCTGTCTCCCTCCTGATGTTGTATTCTTTAAGCTCTTTTCTCTATCTGAAATGCTCTTCTCCCAACTTTTCCCATCTGGGGCATATTTTCTTTTTTGGAACCCAGCTCAGTCACCTTTTTGGAGAATGCTCTGTCAGTCACTTGATAAGGGATGACCTCTCAGCTTCAAATCCACTATTGCAGATTGCACTGCGGTGTTGTGGCTGGAACTTGGCAAACTGCACTTCTCTCTCCTCCTGGCTTTCTGTTGGGTTCAACAAAGGGTTCTGTTAGGCTAGAAGGGGCTTGGAAAGCAGTAAGCCCGAGAAGGGATTCTGTTCTTTCCTGTTGGTTTATTGTTTCTGTCAGTGTCACCCTGGCAACAGCAACTTGTTCTAGCTTGCACTCCGCTGCCCCCTTTTTGGCATTCTGACAATCAGCATTTGGGAATCTCCTTCGAGGGTAGAGCCCTAGCTCCAAAGTTTCGGACCTTTGAGGTTTTAGATTTGATCACCTCAGTCTTTCATTTCTAATTCCCCAGCCCTGGTCACAGTAGATACTTCCTGTTGTTATTATCTCGGATAGTTCAGTGTTTCCTTTGTGTATTCCCAGAATTCCAACATCTATTTAACTTACTCCTATGTTAAGATCTCTCTATTGAAATATTTAAGTGTCTGATTTCTGCATTTTACAAAATGTTTGGGCCCTGACATAATCACTGAACCTGCTTTAGGCCTCCACTAAGTTATTCTTTAACATATCACTGGGTTTTCTTCATAGACTTTTCCTAGTGAATATTTAAAATATTTTTTTTTCTTTCCTACAATCTATCTCCTCCACTTGGACATCAGAGGCTTTGTCTCATTCAACTTTATATCCTCAGTGCCTACCATGGAGCCTGGCATAAATAGGAATTTAATTAATACTTGTTAAATAAATGGAAATATTCCAAAAACATCCCAACCTGGTAACTATCACATACCCACATACCAAAAAAAAAAAAAAAAAAAAAAAAAAAAAAAAAAAAAAAAAAAAAAAAAAAAAAAAAAAA
>PVKS010001593.1:0-67259 GCA_004027875.1 Aplodontia rufa | reverse complement strand
CTGGTTCAGACCCAGTTGTCAATGAACTCTGTAGCAATGTAAATCTTTTAGAGTCGAGCATGATACTTAAAAGCATGTTAGAATGTAATATACATTACTTAATCTATACCCCCATCATCATTAGAATAACAAGACACACAATTTATTTGCTTTGAATTCTATACTTACACAAACCCCACTCTCTTTAACTGGGATTGATAGTGACTTACCTTGTTAGGGTTTCATGAAGATCAAGAGGTTGTAATCAGATCTACAAAGTTTTGTTGGTTAGCAAATAATTTCAAAAATGAAAGCCATCCAAAGAATCTACTTTCTATAACATGAAACATCACTTAATAACATTTACTTGGTAAACTTAATCTGCTTATGTTTTTTCATTGTGTAATATGGGTTGAAACAACCAAAACAGAGCCCCTGCAAAACTTGCCAACTTCTATGCAGCTGTAAGAATTTGAAAACATCTGCTGTCTTTGAGTATAAATTACTAAGACAAAGAAGACTTGCTATGTGTCATATTGCTTAATTCTTTAAAAATTTTGGTCAAAGAAACGTGAATAAATTGAATGACATTAATTTTCCTTGTGCCAAATAAAACCATTCTGTAGATCTTTAAGTTTTACATTAAGTTCATACTTTTTCCAGCTCAGAAGGAAAAATGTGTTTTCTTCTCTGGGTTAATTGGCCTACCAGAGCCATTACACCCAGCACTTCTTTCCTTTTTCTCTTGTGTCTCCTTTTTTCAAAATCCACACACAAAAATCTTCCTTCCACCTTGTTTTCAGTTCGAGTTATCATCTTGTGTCATTCTTTTTTTATGCACAGGTTCCAAAGAATTCATATCATAGTTTCATTTTGCAACCGTCTTTCGCTCTCAACTGAGTATTGAAATTGTACTCTTCACTTCACAAACGATTGCCTATTCAACAAATGTTCTTTAGGCTTCATCCTTCTTGATATTTCTTTTGCATTTAAGAGTTGATTCTTCCTTCTTGAGACGTCTTGGTTTGTGAATGCAGGACTTCCATTTCTGCTCTTTTACAAACTGCTCTTCCTCTCATTCCATTTATGACCTTTTCCCCTAGCACCCCAAGGCGTTTCCTCTTTTCTTGATGAAACTTTCCTTGGTAATCCTGTTCATTCACCTATGGATGATTTATGTGAATGATCCCAGGGTTGTATCCATCAATATCTCCTTGTGAACTCCTAACCTGAACTGTCAAATGCCAATAGGACCTGGTTACCTTTGTATTCCTCTGGCATCTTAAACACACATCCAAACTCATCAGCTCCTTCACAAAATCCATTTTTCTGACTTTCTTTTTCTTATCGGTTTAACATTGTTCTCAATCAAGACTGAAGACTTTGAATCAGCTCTCCTTTAATTTCCTTCCGAAAACTTGAAACCAGTTATCTAATTCTTTGCATTCTTATCTCTAGAAGCACTTTCACCTGTTCCAACTTTCCCATTATCATCACCTCTACCCCTCATTTGTACAGCCTTGATTACTGGTTCCTTCCTTCCTTTGCACATGATAGGCTAGCTTTTTACCAGTGAACTGCCTCTCCAGTCCTTTTTAAATATTTACTTTGAGTTAGGGGGTCTAAGTTGCCTCATCTGGCCTTGTGATCCTTTACTCTGTGCCTCAGCCTCCAGAGTAGCAGGGATTACGGGCAGGGGGCACCAGACCAGACTTGATCCCTTAACTGATTTCTTTCACTTCATTTTCTTGCTCGTCGAATCTGTCCTGCTTGATGCTGCCAGAGACTTTCACCTAAAAGGATAACTCTGATCATGACACTTACCTGACGAAGAATATGTAACAGTTTTATTATCTCCAGAATAAATCTAGGCTCCTTACCTTGATATTTAAGAATTTTATAGGGCTGGAGCAGTTGTTCAGTGGTTACAGTGTTTGACCGGCATGTGGGAGGACCTGGGTTCAAACCCCAGCACCACACATACGACTAAGTGTCAGAAAAACAAGACCCAGATGAAAAAATAAATAAATTTGATTCTCTCTTTCTCTTTCCTTCCATCCCTCTCTCTCATTAAAAAAATAAATAAATAAATTTAAGAAAAAGAAGAACATTATAGGTTGGTCCCTAAATATGTGCTTCTTTCAGTCTTAAAATATTGACTTTCTGTTTCAAAAGCCTAATGTTCAAGAGTATGGACTCTGGAGCCAGAGTGTTAAATTTGAAATTTGAATCCTTGGTCCTCTCCTACGCAAGGTATGTGACTATGAACAAGGTTCATGTGGCTTTTGTTGCTCTGAGACTTTGTTGTGTACATGGTGCTGGGGTTTGTACTTGCATTCTCGCGCATGCTAGGCAAACGTTGTAACCGCCAAGCCACCGCTCCAGTCCCTGAACAAGCTTTTTAATCTTTCTTTGCCTCAGTTTCCTCATCTGTAATATGGGAATAAGAACTTGGGGGTATTGTGAAAATTAAACAAGTGCTTACAATGATTTCTGGCATGTTACTGTAAACTCCTTATTATGTACTTCACTGAACAAATATCTACAGTGTCTATATATATTTACATATGCCAGGAACTTGTCTGAAGATTTGATATACTAGCAATGAATAAAATAAACAAAAATCCATGCCTTTGTGATGCTTGCCTTTTATCATAAAAATAATAATTATTAATGGTCCTTAATTCTCTGATTTTTGGAATATGCTTCTTCCTGCATGATTATTTTAAAAATTCTACCTTTCTTTCAAGACCCATTAAAATACCATCTTCATGAAATCTTACCTGATAGGAGGTTCTCATTCGAACTTCTCCAACCCTTTTAGCCTGTATTATAGCATCTAACACATTTTACACACTCCATCATATATTATCAAGTAGCAAATAAATGCAATATTATCATTACTTGTAGTTGTTTTTGTTATCTTTTGTTGGAGTATGATATCAGCTACTCTATCCTACTCATTTCTATGAACAGTAGATTAATATACCTTATACTCCAGCACACAGTAAATACTTAATAAATATTTGTGGAATAAATTTAAGTAAATAACACTGCATGTGTTTTCATTTGACGTCCATTAACTAATCTTTTCCTCAATCAAACATATAAAAGAAAATTTTAGGGGCTGGAGAGGTAGTTCAGTGGAGGTTTATGTGTGAGACACCCTGGTTTAAGCCCTAGCACACATACACAACAAATAAAGAGAAAAACCAAAAATAGAAAATTTTATTTATACTCTGGAAATACTGAGTATCAAATATTGTTGTTTACAGCTTGCCTTTAACACTGTCATTTGGCACTTTGTTTGCTAGTAGGCCAGCTTTTGTAGTTTGCTTTACTAAGTATTCTCTACAACATATACATCTATCTCCCTGTTACCACCATTTGAAAAATACCCCTAAGCTTTTATTAAGGGAGTCATCATGGAAAGAGCTTATTTTAAGGGAGTCATCATGGAAAGAGCTTATTTTATTTGTTCTGTTTTCTATGGTTCGCACAAAATTTCCCACTTCTTGCTTCCTTTCAAACATGATTTGAAACATTTCCATGTACTTACCTGAAATTTTATGGTTCATTATTGATTTTTTCCTTCATTTCAAAGAATTGTAGATACTTGAAATTTGCTTTTATGGCATCTAAAATAAAAATTATCTTTTTCTAAAATTATCAAGTTCAAGTATCTTTCTTCTATAGTGCTTACTATTCTCCAACTATAACCAGCAAGACCACACTAACTGGAGATTTACTTTCTAATCTATATTTTCATAATGCTAAAGAACATGATGCTATTTTTCAAAACACTGTAGTAAGATATAGAGTTCTATTATCCATATTTTAAGTCCCCCTCATGCTGTTAGACCTTGGTAGGCCATGTTAACCATTCCTTTCTTCAGACAGAATTCCATCAGAATGGCATGGCAATCTTCTTTTTAATAACAAGGCCAACACAATAAATTTTTAAATAATGATCAAGGATTTTTTTATTCATTAAGTTTTAGTATCATTACAGAAAAATGTTATGGTACAGAGTTGTTTAACATTATTTTGTCTTTGCTCTTGATTTCCACATGAATGCTGGTAACACTAATATCTGTACAAGATCAGTCTTTGATTTTTTTGTTTTGTTCTGTACAATTTTAAATGTATTGGTTAAAAAGGCTGTCAGCACTTAAGGAAGCATTTTTCCCCGGTTTGTTCAAATAAAAGGTATCCAGTTACTGCCCAAGAGTACTGTGCCATGAGGCTATTCGAGTAAGAATCTTCCCTGACGTTCTGCAGGGGATGGTTCTTGAGGCAGGGCAGGGCCTCTACCCAGTCACTCTTCTTTTGGCACAGTGCACACAAACACGAGATACATGATGAAGAACAAGCAAAAGCTTTCTGTAAAGCGGTTATGAAGCACACTAAGAAGGGAAATCCAAGTGTTGTCTACGCTAGTATAAATAAGCAGACAGCCTTGATTTAAGAGCATAAGTAGTTGTATTTTAAAGATGAGAAAAACACAAGTTCTGCAGGCACCTACCGCTGTCTACTAAAAGCTATCGCTATCAGACCTAGCATTGAACACACAAAGCAATTTGCAAGAAAGGAAAAATTTGCTTTGATATAATCAGAACAGAATTGTCTGTTAAGATTTATTCTTAGGTGTTTTTTTTCTTTAAAAGGTATTTAAATTCATTTGAAATATAGTTCAAGATGTTGACTATACAGATCAACTTTTATCCAAATCAGAAAAACTAGCTGTGCCGTTGCATATTACAGGATACAGTCAATGATATGTGGACATGCATCAAAGCTTTCTCCTGCTGGTGACCATCATAGCCGTCCAATGACCATGACATCGACCACCTCGCCCTTGTGGAGCTCCACATACTGCTCTGTCTTTGGAGGTAGCATCAACAATCCATTGGCGCTGCGCATGCTCATCAGACGGCTGCTCATCTGATTACCTGGAAAGAAATACTCTCATTATAGTAGCATAGGATCACAGTGTACGCTCCTGGAGCCTTTGCAGACCGTTTTTTCTTTAAAACTGACCAACTGAAATGCAGGGTTTAAAGAGGAAGCAAGATGATCGGATTTCCCAGTACCTTTTTCAGGTGGTACACACTACATCTGATATCTTTTCTCTAGAACTTCAGGGCTGGGAATATAGCTTAGTGGTAGAGCATTTGCCTAGCACGGGCAAGGCCCTGGATTCAATCCCTGGTACCACAAAACAAAACACCAAAAACAAAGAAACAAAAAACAGGCTTTCCCAGAACTTTAAAAATAGACACTAGCAATTCTTATTTATTTATTTATTTATTTTAAGAAAGAGGGGACAGTGTGAGAGAGAGACAGAGAGAATCAACTTTTATTTAGTTTTTCACATGGCTTTCGTTGCTCTGAGACTTCATCGTGTACATGGATGCTGGGGTTTGAACTCGCGTACTTGCGCATGCCAGGCAAGCGCCGAAACCGCCGAGCCACCGCTCCAGCCCAGCAATTCTTATTTAAAAGAATAAAAACTGGGATTTTATCACATTATACAAAATGCCACAGGTTTTCCCAATTCAGGTCAAAATGTTGTGTGTGCCTGAAAATAGAGGCTTTAAAAACCTACTAAAATAATAAGGACAATAAATGTAGTGGCTACCATTTCTTTACAAAATGCCAGAGAAGGTACTAGGCATTTTACTTAATTATCTTATTTGACTTGCACAAGATTCAAGAATCTTAGGTAACCTGCTTAAGGTCCTGCTAACTAGACAATTAGAAAACAGCTTTCTCTGATGGCAAAGCCGTTGTGCTTTGCTGATGTTAGCATTCAGTAGGAACTTTGTTTAAAGGGCAACACAGTTTTTGTGGACTTGCATTGAAGTTAGGCAAAATATGACTAGAGAAACTAAAGGGGCTGGAGCAGTGGCTCAACGGTTATGGGACCTGCCTGTCACGCATGAGGATGTGAGTTTGAACCCCAGTGCCACATACACAATGAAGTGTCAGAGCAATGAAAGCCATATGAAAAACTAAATAAAACTGATTCTCTCTCTCACTGTCCCTTGCTCTTAAAGAAAAAAAAAAAAAAGAAAAGAAAAGAGGTAAAAGTTAAAGCCTAGAGCTGGTAGCTATAAAACACTGAATTTTAAGCACTGATTTCTTTACCCTTAAAATTTACCAAAAATATTTAGGGCAAGTAGAGTCTACAGAGATCACATTATAAACTGGGCTTTTATCTCATACTTCAGTATGCCCTCTTTTTTTCCACAACCAAAATTATGCTCAGAATGTTTCTTGAACTAACAGAACAAAATCTTCTATAGTTCTAGATTTGCATTTCAAGTGTTTAAAAATAAAAATATGGCTCAATGAAATGATTAAGCTTCTATTAATTTTTTATTTTTGTCCTGTTATGTATACTGCTTAGGAATGATTTAGCTCATCTAACCTTTCAAAAAAGAAAAAATGCACAATAATTTCCAAATCAGTATAATCATGGTGGTAACTCTGGTTTAGGAGCAAATGAAAAACATATTGTTACTTCATACACATTTTTTGATCATACAACAACTCAACTCCTTAATAAAAAAACAAAATTAGATATAACCAATGAAGATTTTATATAAATTTGTATTTCAACAGAACGAGCATACAGGGATACCTGCAGACCTGAGCGACTAACCTGTACTCTGTGCCCAAGGCAGGGGTTCTTGGTGATGCCAAGTTAATATACACCGATGGTATTCTGGGCGAGGATCCAGTTTTACATCACATGATAACTATAGTATGAAGAGGAAAAGAAAGCAAACTTGGTTACCTGATCATTTTAATTACAGGGTGATGGAGGTTGTAGAAAGAATACAATGGGCATGGAAGACATCCCTGGTATACTGCTATTTTTGTCACTTCTACTTATGTTTTTAGTATGGAAAGTCCAAGGGTTGAGTTGCTCTGATGAAAAGAGAAGATTAAGAAGCCAGTTTTATAGCAGGGAAAAGGATAGATGAAAAAGATAAGGTCTGTTTCTGAAGTCTGTTTTTATAAGTTTTGAAGACAGAGAACTCTTCCTATGAATTGTGAAACAGAAGTAGTTACAGTAACAATAACTAAACAAATAAATTTAGTATTTATCCATCCATCCATCCATTCATCCAGTAAATATTTACTGAGGACCTAATATGCACTAGGTACTATTCAGCTACCTCCACCCCAAAGTTGAAAAATACAGCAATTTTCAACATAAAATGGATAGGTACTTCCATTGTTCTCACTTGTTCATTTGATTACTTGCATTTGTATTTACTGATAGAGTCAACTTCCATTTTACGCATTTGTCAACTGGTGCATCCACTAGTACTAAATGACGAGTTACTCATGTGGATTTTTTTTTCAGTGCTTCTGGGTATCAAACTTGGGGCCCAATTGATATTTGGCAAGTATTTTACACTGCACAACCTCAGCTCTCACATGACTATTTTATTTCCTGGTGGTTTGGCAAGGATTTTCCCCCCATAGTTATAGCACTATTTGGTTCGTGGTGGTATTGTGGAATGAACACTGATTTGGATGATTGTGGACATCTAGGTTCTTCTCTGAGCTTTACTGCTAACTAGTCTTTTGTATTAGCAAGTTATTCTGCTTTCCTATACCTGTTTTTTCATATTCAAAATGCAATTGTACTATATAATGGCTAAATTGCCTTAAGCTTTATGATTCTAATATTTGAAAACTGGTATTTTCCAGTCTCAATCGAAAAGTGAACATCTGTTTTAGAGGAAGATATTTATGTAAACTTAAGAAACAAAAGTCAAATGCATAAAATTGAAGGGAATAAAAAATATTTTTCATAGCCTCTTCATAAACAGCTGTTTCTAGCTGGATGTGATGGCACATATCTATAATCCCAGCAACTTGGGAGGCAGAGGCCAACTTGGGCAATTTTGGGAGACCTTTCTCAAAATAAAAAATAAAAAGGGCTGGGGATATAGTTCAGTGTGGAGTACTTCTGGGTTGAATCCCCAGACATACAAACACATACAAACAGTTATTTCTTTTGCAGCCAGAAACGAAACTGATTAAACATTTTGGGTGCTTTACTGAAAAACAGAATAGTTCATTAACAAATATACTTTTTTTTGTATTGACACTGTTCTGGTGTATTACATTCCTTATTTTAAGAAAGTATTGCTTTACTATGATCATCAATGCTTTAAATAATGATAACTTTTGGTAAACACAGACACGCACTTTGATGTGCTCATTGCACAATTTCACCATGAACCAAACAGTGCTATTATTAGGGAAGAACTGAAAACTTTGCTGAAACACTAGTGAATAAAATAGTCACATTAAGGCTGGGAGTGTACTGCAATGGTAGAGTATTTGCCAAGTACCCATGAGGCATGGTGCAAATGGTTGATGTTCCACTTCCAATGACTTTATTTATTCATTAAAGAGTAGGCAGAAGATGTGGTGGTGCACACTTGTAATCCCAGAGGCTTTGGAGGCTGAGGTAGGAGGATTATAAGTTTGAGGTCAGCCTCAGCAACTTACTGAGACCATCTCAAAATAAAAAATGAAAAAGGGATGGGGATGTAGCTCAGCAGTAAGGCACCTTTGGGTTCAATCCTCAGTACTCTTTCCCCCCTCAAAAAATATTGGCAGAAAAATGTAGACTAAGAGTGTTTCCTCTGTTTTGTTTTTAAATATCTTCCTGACACTGTAATTATTCAAGAAAAAATCATGTTATTTGCTGTAGTAGTATGTGGTACGATCCAAATGTAAATGTCTCAGGGAGAGAATTAGTTAAAAGAAAAATAAAGGTCTAGAGAATGAAAAGACCAGTTAGAGCCTGAGATAAAAATTTTACACAAGATACATCTGATAAAGGATTGTTATCCAAAATATACAAAGAATTCTTGAAACTCAATAATAAGAAAATGAATGATCTAACTTCAAAAATGGGCAAAAAACCTGAACAGACACTTCAACAAAGATCTACAGATGTGTAGTGAGCATACAGAAAGATGTTCAACATCATATGCATCATGGCATTATACATTAAAATGATATACTAACATATTCCTGTGCTAACGGCCAAAATCTAAAACACTTACAACACCATATCCTGGCAAGGATGTGGAACAACAGAGAGTCTCATTGACTGCCCATGGAAATGCAAAATGGTATAGCCACTTTGGAAGACTGGCAGTTTCTTATAAAATAAATATATTGTTCCCATACACTCCAATAACAAATACTCCTTGGTATTTACCCAGTTAAAAAAAAAATCTATGTCTACACAAAAGTCTATAAGCATTCAAATTTGCCAAAGCTTGGAAGTAACCAAGGTATCCTTCAGAAGGTGAATGGATAAACTGTGTACCCCCAGATGATGATAAATTTTTCAGAACTAAAAAGAAATGAGCTATAAAGCCATGAAAAGACAGGAAAAGTAAGTGCACATCACTAAGCCAAGTTAAACTGAAAAGTCTACATACTACATGATATTTTGGAAAACGCAAATCTATGGAGATAATAAAATGATCAGTGGTTGACAGGGGTTGAGGGAGGGAGGGATGAGTAGGCAGAGCATGCAGGACTTTGAGCACAGTGAAACTATTCTGTATGATAAGTGGATACATGTCATTATATATTTATCAAAACTCATAGATATACAACACTAAAAGGGAACCCAAATGTAAACTATGGACTCTGTGCAATCATGATACATCAATGCAGAGTCATTAATTCTAACAAATGTGTCACTCTGGAGCCAAATGTTAATAGTGGGGGAAAACCTTTTTGCTTTTCCTTCTCAATTCTGCTATGAACCTAAAAGTGCTTTAAACATACAATTTATTAATTAACAAAAAGGAAGAATATTTTGTTTATCCTCTTTGTCCTACTTATCTCATAGAGATGTGACCTCATGGTGACATTGAGAAAAGCTTCACAGGAGATGTGATGACTGTGTCTTATGAGTATGGAATTTACCAAGTTTTAAGAAAGGAACGATGGTGGTCAAGAGAGAACCTTCTAGGAAGGAAAAGAATCACAGGTTTATTCATGTTATTCAGGTTATATCATGTTTATTCTGGAAGCTGCAAATATCTTGGTATGGTCAGAGTGAGGATGGAAAGAAGATGAAGCTTGAGAAGAAAACTGGGGCCTTCAGATGGAAGTCCTCTTACACTCTTTTGAGGAGTTTGGATATAATCCTGGTATTATGGCAAGCTCTGATAGATTTTAATTGGAGATAGATGATTACAGTTAGGCATAAAGAGGGTTTAAGAGCAGACAAGATTAGAAGAAGAGCTATCATAAAATATGCCAAAAGTTATAATACTAGTAAATGTTAGAGCCATCATTCAAACCCAGGTTTATCTAGCTATGAAATTCAGGGGATGTGGATGGGAGATATGCTTTAGGAGAATGGAAGATTTGGAAGACTGCAGTAGGGAATGGAAGAAGGTGATTCATATGAAATAAAAGGGTAGATAAGATGAATTGCTAAATTTTTAAACTGGAAGTAGTAATTCAAATACCTGTATACTCTTTTTTTTTGAGTGCTTAGTGCCCTGGGAATAAAAGTGAAGCCATATTTGTGCATTCTTAGAGTGGGTTATAGTAGAATGAAGAAGAGGTAAAATAAAAAAAATTAGTTTTGGAACATGATGTGTGGTGTGTTGTATCACACACCCCAGGGTTTGGGTTGAATTAAGCAAGCTGAGTCAAAAGGGGTTTATGTAGTGAGGGAAAGGGGAGGAATTATAGGAGTGACTATACTAGATTTTCTATCTATTGATAAGTAATTTGCTATTATTCCTAAATGGTATATCAGAGCTGGCGATTTTTGAGATGTAGCCATTCAGAATATGGAAAAAGATGTGCATGTGAGTTGTTGAAGTAGAAATAAAGGTATTTGGAATAATGGAGGTAATGACACAACTGATGGTATCTGGAAGGTTTGATGGGAATGATCAGAAGCTGAATGCTCCTGAGGATTCAGGGGAACAGGTTGCGACTAAGAGTTGTACAGTGTGGATGAGTGAGTTTGAGAGAGAGCAGGTGTCGAAAGGGGATTCTATGTTGGGGTAGAAGCTCAGGATGACACATTGTGGCATTGGTTGTTGCTGGAGGCCTCACCTCAGCTGAAGTCTGGTTGAAACTTCCAAAGAGTGGTTTGTCACACTAACATTTTTGATTAGTGCTATATAAGTTATAAGGCCCTATCTAACAGACAAGGTTTTGAACATATTTACCTTATAAACCATCTATCTAAAACTTACCAGGTAACTTAAAAATCCTTGCATATGCTGATATGTATCACTTTCAAGTTCCTGCTTCAAAAGTTTCTATAGCCTAGTTATAGTTCTCATTTCCTTATAAGTTAAAGTCGATTTAATTGCTTATAAGTCATGGGCAGTTTTGTTGTTTTAAATAGCTATGTTTTTAAATACACAGGCCATACTATTCCCATGTAACAGGCATCTCATAATATCTTTTAATGATCAATCACCAATCTTATGACAATAAGCAATAATATTTCCCTCTACAATGTAAATACCTTAGTAATTTTTAGAGAATAGAAATATTTTGTTGAAATGCTCTGTAGTTCACTGCTTATGACGTCACTCAGAAAGAAATCAAGTTCTTGCAGTGTGCGCTTTGGTAATGCTCAAGTGAAATGGAAACGTGGATAAATAAGTCTGGTGGAGAGCCACATGCTTACATTCTTCCCAGGACTGACTGACCTCAAAGTAGATGAAAATATTTCCACCTTTCTATCTCTCAATCACTGCCTGATTTCTAGAATTCTGTTTCTCATCATGGACTGAAAATCAGAATTATTGCAACTCTAACCGTAAGGGAAATATTTATTCAAAACATGCTCTTTTGAATGCTTTGATATAAAAGGATGACATTTTCTGGGCTGACCATTTAAGATTAATGCAGTATGTTAGTCAGCTTTTTGTTGCTGAGACCAAAACACCTAAAAAGAACAATTTAAAAATGGAAAATTTTATTTTGGGCCCAGGGCTTCAGAGATTCAGTCTATGGATGGTAGGCTCCATTATTATGAGTCTAAGATAAAGCAGAACATCATCAAAGAAGGACCTGGCAGATTAAAGCTGGTAAGCTCATGGCTGCCAGGAAGCAGACAGCAAGTGAGGCCCAAGGGACAAAATGTGAAACCCAAACGCGGGCCCCCAATGATCTACTTCCTTTAGCCATGCCCTGCCTGCCTGTAGTTACCACCCAGTTAATTCATTCAAATTATTAATCCATCAAATGGAATAATTCACCCATTAGGTTACAGCTCACATAATCTAATCATCTCACCTCTGAACATCCCCAGGTGCTCTGGGGGATACCTAATATCTGGACTATAATATGCAGCATTGCCCCACTCACAGGGTGGTGATAGCAGAGTCCAGCAGTGTATGACCCAAACCAGCATTTAACATTTACCACTTCCCCAAAGCAGTACAACAAAGTAGTAAATGGCTGTGACATCTATTTTGGAGAGGTATTAAATGTTGTCTGTAAGATGTATCTTGCATCAGAAAAGAGAGAGTTACTTACTAGGCTTTGAGGAAGTGAATAGGTTCATGCACTAAAGTGGCAGACATGTCAGTGAAGGTGAGGGGGTGATTTTGTGAGTTACAAACAATAGGGACAAACAGCCTTCCAGTGATGCTGCCATGGGAAAAAAGCATTTGATTTTTGGACTAGTTCTCAGTTCCCTGAAGTGACAGGAAATGTGTAGATGGTAAGCAACATATCAAGCATTAATTTGATTATAGAATACCATCTCATCATTGGTGTCAGAATGACTGACTGCCACAATGGCAGATTTAAAGAGATGGTGAAGGTTAAAATGAGAAATAAATGAAAGAATTCAAAAAAGCTTCCAGAGTCAGAGAAGCTGTCTTAAGCTGCTTTTCTCTCTTTCTTATAACCATGTGGATTTTTTTCTTATTTTCTTAGTGTTGCAAAAATGAAAATAGTAAATTCATTATTACCAATTTGAATATCTAAATCTAAGCTTTAGGACTTTGACCTTCAGAAGAGATTGGAATACTTTTTGTTCATCGATGGCTTTTTTACTTAACTTAATTTCAAATAAGACCAACATTTCACATAATTAAAAAAATTTAGCTGATTCTTTAATGAAATTTTTAGGAAAGGAGATTTCTCCATGTATTTATCAATAAAGTCTCAGTATTTAGAAAATCAATTGTAACATCTAAAGCCCAATTTTAAAAAATATTTTATCCTGTTATCAGAGTAATATTTTATTACTTTTTCCTCTTCCTCTTCTATATTTTATGTTCTTTCTGTCATATTGGAAGTTATTTCAGAACTCCTAAAAAATAATGGTTTGGTACTCTAGTTGGTACCAAGAAAGTTGTTCACTAGTTACATAGAAGGTGTATAGTTAGCTGAGTAGTAAGTTAGTTGAGTAGTGTTGCTAGAGAAGAGAAATAGTCCTTATCTAAACAATATGGTCACCTTTTCCTCCTGAAGCACCAGGGTCTCTTTTTAGTTTTTAGGTTTTCTTTTTTTTCTGAATTGTTTGAAATTTGTCAATGGGGGGAGGGTCACTGAAAAAGTAGGTTAATTGCCGTTCTGTGAGTTTACATTAGAAAAAGATAATTCTTATCCCTCACTCCATATAGGTCTAGTGTTAAAATTGTATCAGCTACATTCTATTGATTGCTTTGTTCTTAAGTATCTACTTAAGTCTTGCACTCTGGACTCCTTTAGGAATTTCTTGCTAGAGGAAATAATTCACTTTAGAAGTCATGTAGGAGTAGGATGAAAGCAGCCTTTTACTCTCTATTTTCTATCAGAAAGGGGTAAATATCATCACATTTGCCAACAAGATTAATATAAAATGCTTGATGCTTATTTTGTGCAGTTAGAAAATCCTGTCCTTAGCTGTTTCTCAGGCTTCCGTTTTGGTTTCTGATGATCAGAAAACATTACCCTGGCTTTGATGATGGTTGGCCGAGGATCCAAGATGCCTTGCATCTTCCTCAGTGCAGGCACAACAAAGAGATTACAGGTGACCACAGCTGACACAGGATTCCCTGAAAGTCAACCAAATGGTTACCAACAGCACTTCACATAAAATTTTGCCAAGTAATGACATCTCTTTATATCCTTGGGTATCACAGAATGTGACAGACGTGACTCACCACTAGTCTTCTTCTGAAACACCTTAAACCCAATAGGATGACAGAATATAGATACAGTCAATCAAATGCTGTGGAGGGTATACACATTTGGGTCTACCAGTAAAAGAGATTTCTGATACCCAGAAGTTCTTTGACATTACTTATTTCTACTTTACTGAGAGCCATGCATTGAAAGTCATTACTATATTACTAATCTCAATTTTTTTTTTTGGTGCTACGTATTGAACCCACGGCTTTGTGTATGTGAAGCATATACTCTAGTATTGTGCACCAGCCCCTTAATCTGGTAAA
Source organism: Aplodontia rufa (assembly GCA_004027875.1). Taxonomy (NCBI): domain Eukaryota; kingdom Metazoa; phylum Chordata; class Mammalia; order Rodentia; family Aplodontiidae; genus Aplodontia; species Aplodontia rufa. Next base: position 52,797 of record PVKS010001593.1, on the reverse strand, counting down.
TATTAAAGCAGTTAGATGTTTTACATATCTTCTTGCTATTTTTAAGGCATTTAAAATTGCTATAGTAACAGTATTTTGTAAATAAAGATGATTTACATATGAGAAATTACTGTAGTAATATAAACCTGGTATCAAAAAATTAAAAAATATAGATAAGCATAAGGAAATGTACTGATAATCATCTCTTCCCAGAAATTTCTTTAAATTTAAACAACATTAATGATTTAAGATGTGAAGGACTTGAAGATAAATACTGTTACGGACTGAATTGTGTCTCCCGCAATTCACGAGGAAGCTTTATACCCCAATATGGTTGTATTTGGAGCTGGAGCCTTTACATAAGTGACTAAAGTTAAATGAGAACATAGGGTTGGGGTCCTGGTCCAATAGGTCCTTATATAAAGGAAAAGAGATACCAGAAGTGGGTGGGCTCAGAGGAAAGGTCATATGAGGACACAGTGGGAAGGTGCATCTGTGAATGCCTAAGCAGGGCAACCCTGCTGGCATCTTGATTTTGGAAGTTCAGTCTCCAGAAGTGTGAAAAAATAAATTTCTGTTTAAGCCACCTCATAGTGTTGTGGTATTGTTATGGCAGCAGTAGTAGACCACTATGAATACCAAGTTCTTTGAAAGTTATATGAAGAATTTGAGAAATTTAACTGTAGCTCTCCAAGAAGAAATCCAGGTGTGTCATATACTTCCAAGGGAAGTGGATTATGAAAAAGGGGGAGGCTATGAAGAACTGATTTGGTTGCTCGTATGGTATTATTAGCTATCTAAACAAGTTGTACAAACTTGGCAAGTTTTGAACCTTTTTGAGTCTTAGCTTGTTACTCATCCACAGAATGAAGGGTCTGAATTACATCATTCTTTTTTATTTTGAAAAAATTATTATTTATTTTAAAAATTTTAGTTGTAGACTTATTTTATTTATTCTTTTGCGCAGTGCTGAAGATCAAATCCCAGTGCCTCCCACATGCTGAGCAAGCACTTTAACACTGAGCTATGAGCCCAGCCCCTGGATTACATGTTTCTTAAGATCACTTCTGGTTCTAAAAGTCTAATTGTAGTAATTCTTTTATAGTTGTATGTGAGTATGTATGTGTATAATGGAGATGAGGAATGTTATTAGAATTTTGGATTTCCTTGGCTTAAGTATTGCAAATTATATCATGAAAGTAAAAGACAATGTCAATCTAGCCTATAATATAAAATCATACTTTCAATTCTCTTCTACTTACAAAAGTAGCTAAGAATGGATTTAATTTTAATTTGAAGATAGTGACGAGTGATACTAATATCAATGGAAAACTGTGTTGTCCAACAGAACAGATTTTTTTTTTTTGGTGTGTGTGTGTGTGTGTGTATACATACTGGGTAAGCACTCTACAACTAAGCTATGTCCCTATCCCTTTTTATTTATTTTTATTTTTTTTGAGACAGGATCTTGCTAACTTGCCCAAATTGGATCTGAACTGTAAACCTTCTACCTCAGCCTCAGGGGTGGCTGAAACTACAGGAATGTGTTACCACACCCAGCTAGAAAAGCAGATTTTTAAGGAGGATTGATTACTTTGCCCCTTGCCTCAAATATACATCACCAATGATTATAAAATTCCTGCCGTATTACTTTATATACAATTACTGTTAAGAAATGAATTGTTCTTTATAAGAAAAAGAACTAGAAGGATTGGTATCAAAAACTTATAAATAGTGGTTATTTCTGGGTAGGTGGGGGATTCTGGATTCTTTGTGTTTATCTGTCTTTTCTAATTTTTTTTTTACAGTGAGTATATGTTATGAGTAATTTTAAAAAGTTTAAAAAATACCAATAAATACACAAAACTTTTAAATGGGTTAAAACCTGTAAAGATTAGCCACAATCTTTAAATACATGTCCTTGAGGAAAACAGAAATATACTTCAGAAACTAAAAATCCTTGGGGGCTGGGCGTGTGGCTTAGTGGCAGAGTGCTTACCTACCATGCGTGAGGCCTGGAGCTCTATCCTCAACACTTTCTGGAAATTCTTGTGAATTGAACTGCTTTGTTCTTTCTGAAATCTGAACATGTGAGTTGCTGCTGCCCTCTTTTGGTTCATTCAGGCCCAGCAGAGAAAATTTCAAGTGAAAACAGGGTCACTTTTATGATTTCTTTGGCAGACCAACACTCACTAGGAACGATGAAAAAGCTTCCACAGTAGCGTTCCTTGTGATACACCACTGATGCTCTGCAGCTTAGTCAAGACTTCAGGAGACAAAGTGAACAGTCTCCTCCAGGAAATGAAGCTTGAAAGAGGAGCCCATTTCTTTATGCAGTGGCTTTCAGAGAAGTCAAGGACATGTTTAAGGCCCTATGAAATTTCAGGCTATAGATACATTTTTAAAAATATTTTATTAAGAAATTTAATTATTGTAAAACAAAAATGCATCTAAAATAACAGTATGATATGTATATATTCTTAAACTAGATCCTACCCTTTCTCCTCCCCGTGCACCTCCCTTCTCCTTCCCAATACATATCTGTGAATGCCCTAGGTTATGTGTTACTACACCTTTGCTGGGTCTAATACATGAGGTTGACTACCTTTCACACAGGCCTGGCTGGGTCTAGTTCCAGCCTCCACAGATGAGTGAAGACATTTGACCCTTGACTCTCTGGGTTAGGTTAACTTCGCTCAATATGATTTCTTCCATTGCCATCCCTTACCTTGAAAGGATGCAATAGCGTTGTTTCTAATTGCTGAGTAGAACTCCGTGGTATATATATTCTACAGTTTTTGGATCCATTCATCCAGTGAGGGGCATCTGGGTTGGTTCCATAATTTAGCTATTGTAAACTGAGCTGCTATGAACATGGATTTTGCTGTGTTGCTATAATGTGCTGATTCCAACTCCCCTGGAAAAACATGCAGGGGAGGGATAGCTGGATAATATGGTGGGTTCATCCCTAATTTTTTGAGGATTGTCCACACTGCTTTCCAGAAAGTCTGTACTAGTCTGCCAACAGTGTGCTATTGTTCCTATCTCTCTGCAACCCCTCCAGCATCTATTATGGTTTATATTCTTCATTTTTGCCAATCTGACTGGTGTGAGATGAAATCTTAATGTAGTTTCAATTTGCATTTCTCTGATTACTAGTGATTTAGAGCACTTTCTCATGTATTCATTGGCCAGCTCATCGTCCTCTGTTGAGAAGTTTCTATGTAGCTCTTTGGCCCATTTATTAAATGTGTTATTTGTGTTTTTGAGGATTTTGTAAATTCATAGATTGATTTTGAGGACTATTTTACTTATGTGTCCTCTTTCTTCACATTTTCTGCAAAATAGAAATCTAATCTTTTTAAGGTTATACAGGGGCTTAGGGATATTATTAAAATTTAAAATTTTTCTGCCTGTTTCCATTTCTCCATTTTGAGATTTATTTAATATAAAAAGCAAATAAATATCCCAAATTCCTGAGATTTATGGATCTGAAAGAAATAAGTAGGTTATATTTTAAGGGAATCTGTGCAAGAAAATATGGACTTGTACAGAATTATTAGGGGTTGATTTTAAAAGTTTTAAAATAGCAAACAGATATACAAAAGTTCTAAACTGCTTTAAAATTTATTAAGGTTCATAATGATTTTAAATGCATGATCAAAAAATGATTTAAAAATTGAATTTGAAAGTTCACATAAACTGAATCACTTTTCTTTGTCTACAATGTGAAATTGTGAGTTTCTACTCCCATAGAGGGAGAGCGATGATGGTGACATTGTCGGACTGATGATGTGAGGTATCCGGCTGAGACACACTAGTATAGGTAGGCTTCCTCTCTTCTTCCTATACCTCCTCTTCACAACCACCTCAATTCTGGCAAGGATCAGATGCAGTTTCATTTTGATTTACTTTTTGTGGTGTTGGAGACAGAACTCAGGATCTCCTGCATACTAAGTGTTCTGCAACTGAGCTACACCCCCACACCTAGCTTTGTATTTTTTGATTTAGCATTTGCATGGGTGACTCAAGGACCTTTGGACCCTTAAGCAAAAATATTTGTAGTTGTGAGAGGTGATCAGACTGCTAACTTAGACCAATTTCCTGTAAAGAAAAGGCAGGCACCCTAGAAAATTCTAGCGACAGCTAACACTTGATAATCATCTTAGGGTCTGGAATGTGCTTTGGAAGATACTGTCTAGTTTGACTTTCACACCACCCTGTGATGTGCCTATCTGTTCCATTTGACTGTCCATTAGTAAAGCTGGGAACTGAATCCAGGATTTTCAGATTCCTGATTGGGGGACTGGTCATAAGAAGTCCAAAAAAGTTTTGTTCATTTTTCTAGAAAAAGCAGAAAACAATTTCAATGATTCTTACCTGGTAATGCAAAAATAATCTTTCTTACACCATCAATATCCAAAGTTGCAAATGTTGTTGGCAGGCTAGAGGAAAAAAGAGGTGACTTGTTAGTGATGGTGATGTAACATGCCAAGTAAATCAAGTGCTCCAGTTTTGTTGTTATGTGGTGATCTACACAGATCATTTATCATGTAGAAATACTTTTCTGTTGACTTACCTTTAAACCTATATACTCTAAGTATTTCAGGAGCATTTAAGTAAATTTGTTTTTAACATCTTCTGTTTTCAAGTAATCAAACTTTTTGGTTTTCTGTAGTTCATTTTTTTCCTTCTTGACAGCACCGTGGAAATACATTTCAAATAATGGAGTGTCTGTTTCCCCCACTTCTAGTTAATGTCTATACTATTTTTGCTGGATATTTATAATAATCATTCTTTTATCGGAAGATGACCTGATAATATATGTCTAACTTCCTATTGTTCAAGATGAGAATTTCTTATCCTTTTAAAACTATGCTCAGTGATATACATAAAATCGCTTTCCTATCAAAGGAGCTTTTGAAATATCCAAGTAAATAAAATGTCATGGCTAGAACAGAGTTAAAACAATAAATTAAAAATATTATAAAATTATACTTCTTCCATACTTTGACTTGAACTCTTATCATGGGACATGTAGAAGGGATAAGTGCATAGAGGAAGTGGAAAGTTGAGAACAGTTATTTTTTTCTACTCATTACTCTAATGTAGAATTTTAGCTCTAAATCTCTTTATATTACTGAAAACTGATCAGTGCAGAATGCCATATAGGTGAAAAATTATCCTTTTAAGCACTCAAATTGTTTTTATTTTTATAGGTTGATAATTTAACAATGAGTCATTCATTCATTACCATTTGCAATAATGTGGTGACACTGGCATTTGTGATCATTTATAGCCATCGTTCTTAATAAAATCTATTCATAAGATAACCTAATACAGTAATGTTAGTTCAGAATGGTACTAAGGGTCATTTTCACTTCTAAACCATAACTCCACAGTGTTGTTTCTGTGGTTGTCATTTCTGTTTTATTCCCTTTGTTTTTTCCTGAGGCTTCCCATGATGCTGACTGTTATTTCAACCTTTAAAGCTTACTCCAGGCATAGGAATCAGAGAGAAGTGGTAATAGTGATATCACTAGAATGATACTAGTGATAATATAAATTACTGTTTTAAAAGTAATATCTAAGTATTACATCCATCATTTAAATCTCACAATAATCCGAGGAGGTGACAATTATCATCCTATTTCATAGGAGAGGAAATAAACTCACAGAAATTATACAGTTTGGCCCCCAAATCACTTAGTTACTATGTTGGTAAATAAAGAGTTGAACCAAGGTTATTTTAACATTATGGTTCATAATTAGCTTGTGGGATATTCTGTGAAGTTAGTACATGGACTTTATAACCTCAATTTTAGATACTCTGAGAGTTTTTTGGTTTTCTTCTTGATTCTGCTGTGTTTTGAGATTAGACTGTCATATTGATTTATGGATAAGCAATTTGGTGATGATTATTACTGTGTGATGAAAATAATTTCTAAGATATATTCTTGATAACAGTTCTGCTCATTTGAGATGACCATAAAACAGTGACTGATAGATCAGCTTAATAATAATCCTTTTCTGAGTATCTTTGTCTCTATAATGAAAAAGGCAATTATACTGGAATGCACTCTACGTGGGCAGAGCAAAACTAAACTGTATTTGAGCTTTTTATTTTTCTTTTTGTTCTACTAGTAAGTAGCAATTACCTTTAGACAAGTATAAAATTTTGATTAATTAAAGGAAGCCCACTTAAATTTAAACTATTTCGTTATAGCAAACTAGCACACAGATAATAAGAGTGAGGAGGGAATGAATAATACTTTCTTACTTCTACAGTAGTTAAAGTCAATTTAAATTATAAGGCCACTTTAAATCATCTTTTGTATCCTGCAGATAGGCAACGTGGTTTCTCTAAAGGTGCTCACTTTAAAAAGATTCTATTTATAAGGAAAGATTTTGCAATCATGCATTATTATCCCTAGTGTCATACTGGTAGTCTGTGAGATTTCTGTTTAAGCTCTGGAAAGCCTTTTCCTTGGAATTCAACACTTTTTGTTCAGTTCCCCTCTTAAGATCAGAATGTAACAGCATTTATACAAAGACTGAGGCCCCAAAGTGTTATGACTTTAGGGGAGAAGAATAAACATCAGGAAATGAAAGACTCCTAAAAGTGAAGCAAATGGCAAATAATAAACTGGGAAAAAAGTCCAAAACTTATCACCATGGTGATTTTTAAATAATACATATTACCCAAATAATTCTCCAGAGGAGAGATGAGGGAAGTTACATCAGCTTCCTTCCTGCCACAAAGGGAAAGTTAATTCAGTTTTTAAGATTAATGAGAAGTACACTGACATGCTTTTGGGATGTCTTCTGTATTCTAATCAAACTAGTACTGCCTAAAGGAATGGGGGGTAGGGTGGGGAAAACTAGCATAACAATATTTGCTTATGACAAAATATTATTCTTAATAAGAATGATTTAAATCATGCATTTTCAACAACAAAAGGGCTTTGTCAGCAATAGCCACACTAGGGCATATGCAATAGGTAGCTACAGAAATATACTGTCAAGTAATGTAGGTTCTATCAAACTGTAGAAAATCTCTAGGGATAAACTTAACTCTATACTAAAAGTGACTAAATCATGGAGGTAAAGCCTGATTCCTGTCCTAGAATTGAAACCGGGTACCAATAAACAGGCATATTAGAAGGGCTGGCTTGACACCTATAAGGTTTTGGGAATGTGCTCATGTTCCCATAGCTCACTGATCACAAGTTGGAGGCCCCTACACCATTCTCTTGGGGTTCATATGAACATTAAACAGCATATGATTATGCACTAAAGCATCATTACTGTTGCCCTTGACAATACACAGGTGTGCTGAAATGCTCCCCCATATACAGGGAATCAAAGGGTCATTGAGCAGCAGGAGTCTGAGTACGCAGACTATGTTTGAAGACATGGCTGTACCTGTTTCACTAATATCAATATTTGGCATTCTTTGAGGATTCACAACCAAGTACAGAACTTCCCTCCATCTGCCCTTCCTTAGAGGATTATTATGTTTTAGGAAATACGAAAATCTTGGTATATGTTTTTTTTTCCTCCTGAGAAACAGTAAAGAGCAGTGTAAAATCACACTTGTGAAATATTCTCATGAAGGAAAATGAATTTGATCTAAATCTAATTAAACCTTTAGATACAACTTTCAATCTATAAAATATGTGGGAAACAAAGGAACATGTTAAACACAACCCATTAAGGCAATCAGTCAAATCCATTCATCAGGACAAGTGATCTAGTTTCTCCTGCAGTTCAGTGGCATAACCAAAGTGGGGACTGGGAGATGGGGAGGCAAGGAGGAACAAATATTCACATTTAATAGAGACTAAACACTAAATACAAGGAGTGGAACTTACATGAACCCTGATTCAAATGGCATTCTTTTTCTTGACATTTGGGAGAAATTTGAATATGATCAGAACATTACATGATATTAAAGTATTATTTATTTTGTTAGGTGAGATAATAGTTCTGTGTTTATCTAAGAGAATGCTATTGTTGTTCTTCTTATTGTTTGAGAAGTATACCAAAATGATGTGATGTCTATCAGTCCTTCCCCAATCCCAAAAAAGAGGCAGGGTAGGGGGGATTAATGAAATTACAGAAAAACGTTGATAGGTACTGAAGCTGGGTGATTGTACATGAGAGGGGTTCATTGTATTCTCTTACGTATATTTGAGAATTTTTATACTAGACTGAAAAAAGACTATGAAGTAGTAGGGGACAAAGAGAAAAAGAGGAAGAATAAATGGGTCATTGGAATTAAAAAGGGAAATTTGCTTCGCTTTATTTATAACAAATTCACTGATTCATAAGGAAGATGAATTCTTATTTCACATAGGAGCTGCACTTATGCAAAGCATCCTAGTACTATAATATCTCTTTTTTAGAACAGTTAATTCATAATATAAAATACAAAAAGAAACAATTTAATACTTGATGAGTTAAAGCAAAATAATCTGACCCCATATATGAGATAAATTTATTTTCATACCCTGGTTTCATAAAAACTCTGCCAAAATGGATCTGAGCATGAAGATCAATGTCCAGCACCTGCTTGAGATAGTCCTGAAAACATCAAAGAATAATTACTATTTTCAAACATTTTTAAAATCAGACTTACAACACTTTAATGAAAATAAAATGAATTTATAAGAAGATAAAGAACCATCTTTTTATTTTAGTGAAGTTGATTTATTTAACACAAATATGACTATTCCTCATTCATTCATTTAATACATATTTGTTGAGTGTCTGGTATATGTTGACTACCAATCTAGGTGCACAGAGATATAACCTTGAACAAAATAGACAGTGTCTCTGCCTTCACAGAAAGTACATTCTGGTACTTATTTCATTAGCTGCTTAGTTACTCTTTAGCTTGGATTCATGTTCCATCACTCCCTACCACTTTATTCTGGTTAGGAAATTAGTAAATTCTTTGAGAAAAAATATGGTGACTGGGGATGGTGGTGTATGCCTATAATTCCATAGACTCAGGAGGCTGAGACAGGAGGATTTCAAATTTGAAGCCCTAAGCAACTTAGTGAGATCCTGTCTCAAAATAAAATAATTAAATAAAAAAGGCTGGCGATATAGTTTAGTGGTAGAGCATCCCTGGGTTTAAATACCAGTTCCAAAAAATAAATACATGAACGAATGAATGAATGAATAAGTAAATAAATAAATAATAAGGTGAAAGAACTTGAGTTTTATTTCTCTGCGGTTCACTTTTCTCTGGGATCTTGGTGCCTTGAATTCTGGTTGTCTGGATTGTTCTCTTTAGATACCCACCTTTTTCTTTTTTTTTCTCTTTAAAAAGCTTTCTATGGTTTTTATAGATAATTTTGGCAGGAGGGTTGGTTTAAATATGCTATTTTATCATAGAAGATATAGAAATCTCAAGATCTTTCTTATGTGCTTTTACAGCACTATTCCCTTCTGCTATTGTGCCTGTAGACTCTACTGTACTTGCTTGAGGTCTTATTGGACTATAAAATTTGTGAGCACAGAAACCCTGCCATACACACATACACATACACACACTATATATATATATATATAGTATATGTGTACGTATATATGTGTGTGTGTGTGTGTGTGTGTGAGTGTGTGTGTGTGTATCTCCATTCCTAGGGAATAGGAATAGCACATGATTTTCACTCATTCATTTATTAGTTCAATAAACATTTTTGAGTGCTTTTTATGTATCAGGAATTCTGTGCTGAGGATTTAAGGGTAAACAAGACAGGTACATTCTCTGATACAAAGAGGTTTTACTATGTTTTACCAGGGGCAAACAGACAACACCAAGTAAACCAACAAATAATATAATCGCCATGTATGTTCATGCTATGAAGAAAACAAGTATAATGTATAAAGGGTGGGATGGAGAACATGGAAAGGCAATTTCAGAAGAGATGGTGGTATATTAGCTGATCCTTGAAAGATAAGAAGGATTCAGACATGTGATGTGTGGAGGAAATAGAATTCTAGAATGAGGGAAGCATATGTGAAGACTGCTAACACAGTGGTATGTGCAACTCTGAAAGGGCAACGGGAGGTGGTATATGAGTAAGACAGAAGCATAAACTGTGGCTGTTGAGACAGGCAGAGGCCATTTCTGTAGGGCCTATAGGTTATGAGACAGAGTTTGAAAAGTAGATGCTTGTTAGGTGGATTTGCTAAGTGAATGAAAGTATTTTCTTTTTCTTGAAAAAAGAAATTCTTGTTTTCAAAAATGTTCTATTTAGATCTTATGGCAGAGGGAACTCTTGTACCAGACATGGTAATACATAATAATTTTTATGAGAATAACCATGGTTCTTAAATTTTTATCTACTTATTGAAGCAGCTAGGATCTTTTGATATTCTGAAACCTGGAGCTAGATAAGAAGAAAAGAAATAGATGTAGGAGCAAGGTCTTTTCCTCATCTCAGGTAAAGACAAATACCAGTGTCAGAAAAGTTTTGTAAGACTTTAAAATAGATAAAAATGATTACTGGGTGTCCAGTGCAACACAATCTTTGGATGATTTGTGTCTTTGAGCTATTTTACAGCAATTTTCTGTATAAAATTGACAGTGAATGCAACAGACTGAATGCATCCCCCAACAAATTCATATGCTGTGGGCCTAATCCCAATGTGATGGTGGGGCCTTTGGGAGGTAAAAAGGTAACAAGGGTGGAGTCCTCATGAATGGGATTAGTGCTCTTAGAAGAGGCCAGAGAATTAGCTGGCTCTCTTTCTATTACATGAAGATACAAGGAGAAATCAGCAGTCTACACCCTGAAGAGGGCTCTTATCAGAACTCCTCTGTATTGACACTCTGATTTCTAAATTCCCAGGCTCCAGAACAGTGAGAAATAAATATTTGTTGTTCAAGTCTCCCAGTTTTGTTACAGCAGCCTGGGCTATGACAGTGGATAGTTTAGACAAATAAATACTCAAATGAACTCTAACTGATGAAGATAATTGATTACTCCTCATAGATATAGACTAGTTTTGCATCTATTAACAAATTTATTTCAGCATTCCTGAATACTATTTTGATTTAGCTGTAATATCTTACTAGTTTCAGTATTTAAAGTTTAAAAATTTCACATGTTCATTTTTTTAAAACAATTTTTATTTAGCTTTTCATATGGCCTTTGTTGCTCTGAGACTTCATTGTGTATGTGGTGCTGGGATTTGAACTCACGAGTTCAAACTCGCATAGTGTGCATGCCAGGCAAGCACCGTAACGGCCAAGCCATGGCTCCAGCCCCACACATGTTCATTTTATTAAGTATGAGATACATGGTCTTATCTTTAAAAAATTATATTTCAATTTTGTAGTGTCTTCTGAAATGCCCCACTGACTTATGATAGAGTTAGTTAAACTTCATTGTCAGAGGAGTGTATTTTTTTTCAGTAGAGGGATTGAACCCAGGGGCACTTTACCACTGAGCTATATCCCTAGTCCTTTTTATTTTTAATTTTAAGGTACGGTCTCACTTAATTGCATAGGCTGTCCTCAAACTTGTGATCTTGCCGCCTCAGCCTCCTGAATTGGTAAGATTACAGGCATGTACCACTGCAACTGGCTTAGAGAAGTGTACTTTATGTGTTACTTAAACCTGGACACAACTTTTCTTGGTTTCTCGAGTGAATTCTAAAGAGCAGTATAATTCTAACTTTATTAACTTTCAATTTCTCTATTTTGACTTGGTCCTGTTTTTGTTTATGTGCATAACCAAGAAAGTGCTTCCCCTTGTGGTAGTGGTGATTAGAAATTTGGTTTTATGGTCTAACCATTTGCTGATTTCTGTAAGTCGACAGTACAATTTTTTTTTTAAAGATAGAGTGAGAGAGAGAGAGAGAGAGAGAAAGAAAGAATCACTTTTGTTTAGTTTTTGATGTGCTTTCATTGCTCCAACACTTGGTTGTGTATGTGGTGCTGGGGTACAAACCTGCGGCCTAACGCATGCTAAGCTAGTGCCACAACCACTGAGCCACTGCTCCAGCTCAGTACAAATCTTTTTTTAATAGAAGACTGGAAATCTAGTTTATTAGTCTTTCTTGTTTATTTCTTTTATTGTCCACTTTATGCCCAAATTAATTAAGAATTCTGTGTCTTCTAGGAAAGAAAATAGTTCTTTATTAGTATACAGATTAATTTATCAGTGGCTGAAATTGTAGAACTGAAGTGATCATGTTCCTTATAAGTTGAGGTATCTGTAAGCCAGAAAAGCTCCTACCTTATTTAGTAAATGTGAAATGTCTTCCTATTTCTGATGGTATTCATAAATTAAATTATATTGTATTTTAAAAGTGCTCTTTTCTGATTGGTTTAGAGAGAGAACAAATGCTCATATAAATTGAATACTTCTAAAATTTCTAGATAATAAAGAAACTTACCTTATAATATTTGTTTATTTTTAAGAGATAGGGTCTAATTGTATTGTCCATGTTGGCCTCAAATCTGAGGCTCAAGGGATCCTCTTGCCCCAGCCTCATGAGTAGTTGGGTCTACAGGTACATGCCACCACATCTGGCAAGTTAAAATATTTTAAATGTACTACACTAATAAATAAATAAATAAATAAATAAATAAATCTATGATTTTAAGACTCTAAATTCATATGGTTAGGACAAACCTTTGCCAAATGAGATCAGCTTAATAATTTTAGTTATTAAGAAAATTCAGCCATATTCTTTTTCCTTTATCAGTGTTAAATATAGTAAAATTATACATTTTAGTTGAGTATTTTCCTCCAAAAATTATACTCAGTATTTAAGATTATAAAAATATAAAACTGATAAAGCTGAGCTGGGTATGGCAATGCATGTCTACAATCCCAGCAACTCAGGAGGCTGAGGCAGGAGCATCAGAAGTTTAAGGTCAGCCTCAGCAGCTTAGCAAGGTCCTAAGCAACAGCAAGACTCTGTCTCAAAATAAAGAATAAAAAAGGGCTGTGGCTATAGCTCAGTGGTTAAGTACCCTTGCATTCAATCCCTGGTACTAAAAATATAAAATAGTGAAACAGACCAATGAAATAAAATAATTATTCTGAGAATTTTAATTTCATTAGTTATTATGCTTTTTGTTAGTTTGAGGGATTGGGTTTTGAAACCAGTGCACTGTACAACTATGCTACATCCCCAGCTTTTTAATTTTTTTCTTTCTTTCTTTTATTTTTTTAAAGAGAGAGGGACAGTGAGAGAGAGAGAGAGAGAGAGAAAGAAAGAGAATCACTTTTACTTAGTTTTTCATCTGATTTTCATTGCTCCAACACTTAGTTGTGTATGTGGTGCTGGGGTTTGAATCTGGGTCCTCACAAATGCTAGGGAAGTTCGATACTGCTGAGCTACTCCAAACCATGTGCTTATATGCTGTGGAAAGGCAGTATCTTTAGTTTATTTTAATGAATGTGTTTAACTTTGCTACAATAAGAAGGTATAAAAAGGATGTGTGTGGCTGTAGAAAGCCGTATTCTGTGTATTTATGAGATTTGCTAGTCTACTAAAATGATTACCCATCTATCTACACGCTTAGTTTTCTCAAAGAAATAGAAATTATTTTCTTACATATTATAATTAATATAGGTGGTTGTAATTATCCTAGGAACAATAATGACTGAGATGTGTAATTATGTGTATTCTTTTGTTTTTCAAGGGAAAAGAATATTTTTTCTTAAAGTCTAGTTCTCAAAATTTTTGGTCTCAGTGTGTCTTTACATGTTTTAAAATTAAAATTCATTAAGAATCCCTAAGAATTGTTGTCTATATGGGTTTTATCTACTAATATTTTACTTTATTAGAAGTTAAAACTAAGAAATTAAGAAAGGTATTCATTTGTTGGTTCATAGGAGAATAGCAATGATGAAGCCATTTCACATTAACACAAGTAACTTTTTTTTTTTTTAATTGGGGATTGAACCCAGGGGTACTTTACCACTGAGCTACATCCCCAGCCCTTTCTAATTTTAAGACAGGGTCCACTATATTGCTTAAGATCTCGATAAATTGCTGAGGTTTGCTTTGAACTTGTGATTCTTCTGCTTCAGCCTCCAAAGTTTCTGGGATTACAGGTGTGCGCCTGTGCACCTGACAAGTAACTTTAATGTTAAATTGTTTTATAATTTTGAAAATCTCTTTAATGTTTGTCTTAACATAAGTCTGCTAGACTCCTTTCTGTTGCACTTGATTTGATGATATCACATATCCTTTTGTTGCTGGGAAAAACTACACTTTACACTCAGGAAAGAATAAAAAAAGGCAAATAAAGTCTTAATATTATTTTGAAAAGTTTTCACCTTATAGGCCCACCTAACGGTTTCAAGAGCTCTAGCAATCTTTATTTGAAAGTGTCACTTTTTCCAGGATATAAAAGAGCATAATCAAGGACAAAACTTTGGAAGTGACTTTTATTTGCTTTGGTTTATAACACCTGTGAAATGAAACTGAAAAATATATTAAAATTTTGGTGAGTTCACTCTATTTTAATCAGCTTTTTGGTATTAATCACTTCTCTATAATCAGAAAGGCTAAATTATTTTTGTGTAATCTGCCTTTTTGTGCCTTATTTTGTCTTTGATTATTTAAGAAACAAAACAGCAAAGAACAAAATTTCTTATTTGTGAATCAAACATATTACAAACATATTATTCATAAACATGTTACCTTCTGTGTTTATTTTCAAATATTTCATTGTTACTTTGAAAAATTAGATAACGAAGTAATATTTCTCAGATAACATGATCCTATAATAATCAGGTACCTATTTCCCTTCTGATAACTCTCTTGGTTTTGCCTTCTAAAATTCAGACCTAAATTTAAGGGAAAAATTCGGAGTATTTTTTACACCTAAAAGTATCTTTAAAATTCCCTAGATAAGCTGGGTGTGGTTGCATATGCCTATAATCTCAGCAAGTCAGGAGGCTGAGGCAGGAGTATTGCAAGTTCTAGGTCAGGTTCTGCAACTTAGTGAGACTGTCTCAAAATGAAATATATATATATTTAAAGAGAGAGGGACAGTGAGAGAAAGAGAGAATCAATTTTTATTTAGTTTTTTTTTCATTTTGGCTCTAGTTGCTCTGACATTTCGTTGGGTACGTGGTGCTAGGTTTGGACCCGTGTCCCTGTGCATGTGGGGCAAGCGCTGAAACCGATGAGCTACTGCTCCAGCCCCAAAATGAAATATAAAAAAAGGCTGGGGATGCGGCCTTGTTGTGAAATGCCCCTGGGTTCAATCTCCAGGATGAGAAGAAAAAATTTTTAGTCTCCAGAAAAATCAAGATTTGCGCTCTCATCTTATTAAAAAGAGAGAGAGAGAGGGAGAGAGAGAGAAAGAGAGATGCTGGAAATAATTAGGGTTTTATGTGCTACTATTTAAATAACTATCTCATCTGAGAAGAGATGCTCAGTCTATCCTAGGTTAGATTCATATAGGTAAAATTATATTAATATGTTTTGAAATTGTTTCCTTTATGGAAAGGCTCTGGAGATTTGACAATGTCCTTGCTATTTTTCTCTCAGGAAACAGTGAGCAGAACATTTATGAAATTGGGCTGGGATCCTGCAAGCAGCAGGGACCCTTTCCATTTTGCTTAGCAGGTATATGCTAGGGAGGAGGCCAGACTTCAGAAGAGATAACTGCGAAATACCCTGAAGGAAGCTGGCTGCCCTGAGGCTCCCAACCTCCCTAGGAACCCCATGCTACTATCATGGCCCAAAGGAGCAAGGGCCTGAGATTGAAGGGCATATAAGAATATTCTAGATGTATCCAGTGCAGACTAGTGACCCTAAGTGTTTCCCTGATGATTCTGTGCTGCTTAAGCCTTTCCTGATTCCTTGACATAATTCTTGGAGGAAGTAGGTCTCAACTGTGGCTCAAATAAAATTTCCTTCCAGTTCTGTTGCATAGGTACTCAGAGTACGATTCAACTTGAATCAAATAGAGTTCTTGCACATCTGAATTTTTACCCTTAAGTTTCAAGCATGTCTGCTGCATAATGCCTCTGAGTCTTTCCTTGATCTCCCTGCCTTATCAGTGACTGGTTCTCAGGCTCAGCTCCTGGGCCAAAGCAGATATTCTATTCTTCATGCTTTTCTTTCTGCTATCAAAATACAATGAACTTCTTTTTGGGAATATAACTGGCAAGAGTTTGCAGCATGTTTTACCTCTTTCTTCGTGGTTCCTCTATTACCTCTTTCTAGTTCAGAAGGTAAGAAGGACAATTATAAGCTCCTAGGGAACACTTTGGCAAGTCCAGGTCCTAAAATATCTTTCCTAGCAAATTAAAGGTATAATATAAATATCTTACTATACAGAATGAAAAATAAATAAAACCAAGATACTTTCCTACACTACAAGAGTGCAGTAGTGTAGTAGTGGCATGTAATACGTGCTGGCGTTATTTACTTATAAGCAAATCACTAGGATGACTGACATCTTTGTTAGCACTAATGAGAAGGCTAGGTTCAGAAGTGTTAGGTACTTAACTATATTGATCAGTTAAGCCACAACTGTCAAGCCCATGTGTGCTATAAGCTTGCCTCTCTAGAAGTACTAGAACAGATATACTTTAGGTCTATCAAACAAGTATTATCCCATAATTAAGTTAATTAGGAATTAAGATAAATCCTACATGAAACAATCCCTGGAAATAACAAATTTAACACTTAAATAGTCCTGGCTTCAGGGTGTACTCTTGTGATACTGAAAGCAATTTCATGGTAATGAAACAGACATTTTGCAAATTATTTCTTATAGTCTGCAGCAGTACTAGGGGCTAAAAACATCTGGGAAACTTTGAGGAAAGACTAACTCAGCCATCTATCTGACTGAGAACACTTACCTATACTTCAAGATTCTCATGCCTGAATGCAATTTGGGATGGGAGTCTTAGATTGAGATGGTTTTTCTTCTCTAGTTTTTGGTAGCAAGTGATATTCTCAAACATTCTAAAACTAAAGTTTGTGAATGGAAGGCAGGAATTCTCTGCTCAGAGCTAATTAAATTCCCTGTCCAAAGAGGTAGATTATAAATTTAGGTAGTTTTATAGCTAGAGTTGGCAGGGTCCAAGAACAATCATAAATATATGCTATATATAAAATCTAGCTTAAAATAAATCATACTCTTGGAAAATATGAATCTTAATATTACTATAACATTCAGTTTAAGATTCATATGAGATAAAAGAAAACAAGGGAAGGGATTATAGACTGACAAAACATTCTGTGATCTGAAATATGTCTGAGTCAAAACACAAGTTGGTTATTGTAGTAAAGATTATTTTACTTTAATAACATTCAGGCTGGGTATGTATGGTGTTGTATCCCTTTAATTCCAGCTGTTTGGGAGGGTGAGGTAGGAGGATCACATGATCAAGGCCAGTCTGGGCAACTTAGCAAGACCCTGTCTCAAAATAAAATAAAAAGGACTAGGGATGTAGCTCAGCAAGTGTGAGGCCCTATGTTCATTTCCCAGTATGGGGAAGGTTGGGGGTCAAATTGGGGGATCATTTTTGGACCAAATAATCATCATGAGCTAACATATTTTATTAAGATATATAAATTTAATAATATAGAAATATTCAAACTGGGATTTTTATAGGACTAAGCATCTACCATGTACAAATATACTCAATCCTAAGAAATCATCACACATATTTGTGTATTGATATGTATTTTCATTATATTCTTATTATTTTATAAAGAAGGGAAAGAGGAATGTCTAATTTTCTTTCATGCACTGTGGGGAAGGAGAACTATCGGATCTTGTAAGGTCTAGGATACGTGGTGGGTGAGATGGTTGGTTCTGGGAGGTCATGTTTAAATTTAAGTGGAGGTCTTGGGGTATAGCTTAGAGGTTAAGTGCATGACAGCTATGCACAGGCCCCTGGTTCAATCCACAGCATGTCAAAAAAAATTGAGTAGAGCTTTACCTTAGGAATAAATATCACATATAAGGGAAGACCTAATGTAGTAAAACTCATGAAAGCAAAACAGAAGTCTTCAGGTAACAGCAAAAATTATTGTGTAAGTTGTAAGATTTTTGCAGGCTGCTCCTACACACACTGTATTCTTTTTAGAGAGATGAGTAATTTCTGAAGGCCTATGGACTTCCAGCTTTGTGGGGGCCTGGTTATGAATAGCAGACCACATTTAGGCTAGGACATTAAAGTGGAAGATCTTTATGCGCCCCATTTTCCATACCTTTTCCCCCATGGATACACCCCCTGATGTGATGATGACATCAGCACGACTGATACCCTCATTCAAGGCATTGAGTAAGTCATCTGGGCTGGAAAAAATAAAGACAAATAAATCAATACATATGGAAATGTTTTAGATATAGTGCTAACTTAAAACTAAATCACCTTATTCACTGAGTAGGCATTACCATGAGTAAAGCAATATATTCTGTATGAAGTAGGAATGAAAAGAGTTGCTGCTTAATAGAAGCATCAGTCTTATTGTAGGAAAAGGATCTTTTAAGTGCAGAAGTAGTGACTACTAGGGCTTTCAAAGGGTTTTTGTTCTAACCCTGCAGTCCAACAAGGGGAGACAGTACGGTGTTGTGGGATGTCTAACAGTTTCATTTTGTTTAGGAATATATCCCAGTTTTAGTACTAAAAGTTACATGTCCTTGGAAATCCCAGGTGGGACAGTTGGTCACCTCAAGTGTTAGAAAGATCGCATAAGACTCATTAGAGGGAGTGACTTAAGTTATTAAGAAATGGACAGCAGGGGTTAGGGTGAAATGGCTCGGCGGTTAGGGTGCTTGCCCAGCATGTGCAAGCATGTGGGTTCAAACTCCAGCATCACGTACACAACCGTGAAAACAATGAAAGCGACATGAAAAACTGAATAAAAGTTGATTCTCTCTGTCTGTTTCTCTTTCTCTCTCTCACTGTCCCTCTCTCTTTAGGAAAAAAAAAAGAAATGGACAGCAATAGGAAAGGGGTTTATATACAAAAGGATGTGGAGTAGCAAGAGTTGGAATAGTGATTAAGCCTATGCTGTTATCTAGGATGGTGAGGACGATGGTCTGGCTAGGGTAAAGAAGTTGAGTGGAAATGACTGTAATAGGATGAGGAATGATTCTGGAGGGCCCTCAAGTTCAAGAATAAAGACTTCATTTAATAGGAAATAGAGGGGGAATCCTAAGAAATATGAAGAGCCAGTAGGAATTTATTGGGAAAAGAAAACAGAAAAAAAAAGGTAGAAAAAAATGGACAAGGAAAGCAGAGACTATACGAACCATTCAGAGAGAGTACAAGGTCAGGATGAATACTGGGGATTGATACTAGACACATTCTTGACTGTCAGCTGAAAAGACAAGTGTATCAGGCACTTTGATGTCATATATCAAAAGTCTGGGGAGAAGAGATGGAAAAAAGATCAAGGTCTTCTTGCATGTTAGGAGGGTTGTAATGGCCTATCTTGGAATTGATCAAGTGAAAATCAACAAAATCAGAACTTAAGGAGAGACAGGATGGCAGAGAGCAGCTGAAAGCATCTGGGCTACTCAGTGCCAGTACTATACACTTACCTGTCTTATTTCACTTTCCCAAATAAACTTGTGCTTGAGGTCCTTCCTGCTAGTTCACAAAGAAACTGCATTCTTTTTAGGATCCAATGCCTACTTTGGGCCCCACCCCCAGCTACTTTTCCAGAGACATCAACTTATACTTAAAAACTAAAATTAATGAAAATAATGGTTATATTTTAAAAGAACAATGTATTTTCACATTTATGTGTTAGTCTTACAATGCTATGATATAGGAAGGAAAAGAGAGGACTCAGGTTCACAGAGTTAGGTAATAGAGGTGTTTTTCTACATGACAGTAATATATGGTGAAAGACACTTTTTTATTCATATTACACCTTCAGAAAAGAGCTTTTTATAATCATTTATCTAAATATTAAAATCTTATTTGTGTATGCAAAATACAGATAGAAAAATTGTACTTTCAATATTTGAAATTTTTTTCTCACCAATGCCACCAGAGGGTTTTCTAGGTACATTTAGTTTCCATTTTCTCAAACAGTAGCAGATCTTAAAGGGATATTATGATATCATTTAAATCTTCTTTTATTAAGTTATAGTTTTGTTTAAATTTGGATGGTAAGTAACCCTTTCTTTAAAGATAATTCTAATACTACAATTAAATTTACTTATACATTGAACTCATTTTGAATTATTAAGTACCTATCCATTGTTCTCTTAGACTACCACTATTACGTGAAGCATTTTACAAGAAGGTAGCTTTAGTAGTAACTGTTGAGAATGTTAAGTACCAAGTGACAGAAGTTGGAACCATTATTTGATAGCCTGTCAAAAAGTCGAGAAGCCAGTTTTATATTTATTGCCAACTACCTAAACAAATCTGAAAGCTAACATTTTAGGGAGTCCCATTCTTCAAATGAGGACATCTGGATCAGGTACTTTCTAGAACTAACATTCACTAATTATAAAAACTTGAGTATTTTTGGGATCCAGGTCCACTGCAAAGGTCTTACTTTTTTGTGGAGGAGGGTATTGGGAATTGAATTTAGAGGTGTTTTATCACTGAGCTATATCTCAAGCCCTTTTAATTTTTTAATTTTGAGAGTAGATTTCACTAAATTGTTGAGGCTGGCCTTGAACTTGCAATCCTCCTGCCTCAGCCACCCTAGTTACTGGGATTATCTATAGGTGTGCACCTCCTTGCTCTGAGTAAGGGTATAACTTTTTTCTTTTTAAGAGAGAGAGGACAGTGAGAGAGAGAGAGAGAGAGAAAGAGAGAGAATCAATTTTATTTAGTTTTTCATGTGGCTTTTGTTGCTCTGATACTTCATTGTGTTCGTGGTGCTGGGGTTTGAATCTGTGTCCTCATGCATGCCAGGCAAGCACCATAACTGCTGAGCCACTGCTTTAATTTGTTTAATTTCTAACTTTTTATATATATTTTTATTAGTGCATTATAGTTTTACATAATGTTGGGTATTATGTATACAAATCAGCAATACAATTTGTTCAATATCCACCCTCCATCCTTCTACCTCCCTCCTCCTGTCCCCTGATCCCTTGCCCAAAGGTATAACTTTAAAGTTGACTCAGAAGTCTCCTTAATATACCAAGACTTCCCTATTCCCATGGGATGGGGAAGTCCAGCCTTTATAACTTAAGAGTTCAGTAAGTACAGAGGCCTTTTTAAATATTTCAATACAACACTGGAATAGCTTGCCATTGGTGCTTTGCCAAATCAGGAGTTGAGGCAACTTTTACCACTTGTATTCCTCTTTTCCACTACAATGCCATCAGGTCCAAAATGCCCTTTCAGCTTCTTGAACACTTTGGAAAATACCAGGAATACAGGAAGCCAGAAATGGGAAGGTAGAAGAATTAATACAATATTTAGGATAGCTCCAAATGAAATAAAAGTACATGTAAAATAGATAATTAAAAAAAAAAAGCAGTGAGGGCTGGAGCGGTGGCTTGGTGGTTATGGGACTTGCCTGGCATGCACAAGTGCACAGGTTCCAACTCCAGTACCATGTACACAATGAAGTGTTGGGGCAACAAAAGTCACATGAGAAACTAAATAATAATTGCTTCTCTCTCACTCTCTCTCTCTCTCTCTCTCTCACTGTCCCTCTTTCTTAAAAAAAAAGCAATGATAACAACAATACCTAAAACACTAACAGATATTCAATTTCAACATTCGAAGGATGTTCTAAAACAAAAAACCAAAATTTTCCAATTTAGTAGATGAAGGTGAGCATAGTCTCCATCAATAACTCAATTAGGAGGGCTAGAGTAGAGGCTCAGCAGTTATGGCCCTTGCACAACAAAGTGTCAGAGCAACAAAAGGCACATTAAAACTAAAAAAAAAAAAAAAAAAAAAAAAAAAAAAAAAAAAAAAAAAAAAAAAAAAGCTTCTCTTTCTTTCTTTCTTTCTTTCTCTCTCTCACTATCCCTCTCTCTCTCTTTAAAAAACATCAACATAAAAAACTCAATTGGGGGGCTTGAGCAGTGGCTCAGGAGTTATGGTGCTTGCCTGGCATGTGCAAGGATGCAGTATTGAACCCTACCACCATACACACAACAAAATGTTGGAGCAATGAAAGCCAAATGAAAAAACTAAATAAAATTGATTCTCTCTTTCTCTCTCTCTCTTAAAAAAAAACCAACTAAAAAACAACAACAAAAACCCCCACCTCAATTAGGAGGTGCTCAGGACAGCCCTGAGGAGGACCCCTGCCTGGAGCAGCCCCTGCCCAGCTGATGTGTTGGCCCAGGCCTCTGGTTCCAGGCCAGAAGGGACCCAGGACAGCCTGGAGTAGGACTCCCACTTGGGGCAGCCCCAGCCCAGCTGATACTCTGGCCCAGGTCTTTGGGAACCCTCTGTCACCCAGCAGAACCCCTGCCCAGCTGACACTCTATACCAGGCCTCTGGTCTCACCATGCCCATAGAGCCCCTACCCAGCCAATGCGCTGGCCCAGGGCTAGGAGCCAGGCAGGTGCCTAGGACATCCTCAAGGATCCCTGCCTGGCACCACCCTGCCCACAGGTCCAGATATATTGGACCCGTACCCACTGCTAAGGATCTCAGGTCCCATCATGATGCACAGGCAGGCCTCTTCAGCCTGCTTCACACCTCTGGGACACTAGGACCCAGTGATGCACCTCTACTGCAAGCTTCATACTAGTGGGCTGCCCCACATCACAAAGTTTCCAGATCTGCCTCATGCCCCTAGATCCAAAAAGTGCAATAAAACATGGCTCCAGTCAGATGCAGCTTTTTGGAAGAAGGTGGTCATCAGAGAGGTGGTGTCTGACCTGACCCTTTGACCTACAGGGAAGAAGCACCTGGAGGGCTGCCTTATTTCCCTGCAGGGAACCTTAATTCAGAGATACAGAAGAAAATTTTCAAAATGTGGAATCAAACTAGCAAAAGTTCACCTCAAACCCACAAATCCACTACCAAGGAGCCCATGGGCAGGGAACTGGATGAAAACCTAGAAAAAATTATCAATGATCTAATTACTAAACAGAACAATGAACTAAAAGAAGATTTAATGAAGGGACTAAGTAAGAAAACTGAAGAGATGAAAAACTCTATTATCAAAGACACACACATACTGAAAAAGGAAGTAAAAGAGCTAAAATCTTCAGTCAATCACACCAGAGGAATGATGGAAGAATTTAATTACAGACTAACTTCAATAGAAAACAGAACCTCAGTGCTGGAAGAAAGAACTTCTGACAATGAAGATAGGCTGAGTAAGCTTAATCACATGGATGACAAAAAAGAAGAACAAACAAACAAAAAAAAGCCCACAGAGCATGAACAGAAATTTTCAAACGTCTGGGATGAAATCAGAAGAAACAATTTAAGAGTAATAGGGATAGAAGAAGAAATTGAAATGCAGACACATAAAGAAAATTCTCAATGAACTAATTTAATAACATTTTCCTCATATTAAAATAGAGTCAGATATGCTCATCCAGGAAGCATAAAGGATAGCCAACAGACCTAATCAAAAGAGAAGCTCACCGAGACACATCATATTCAAAATGTATAACAGGGAAATCAAGGAAGGAATATAAAAACCTGCAAGAGAGAAATACCAAGTAACATTCAGAGGCAAACCAATAAGGATCACCTCTGACTCTTCAACTCAGACCCTAGAATCAAGGAGATCCTGGAAGGAGACACTTAAATGTCTGAATGACCAAACTCTGCAGCCTAGATATTATACCTAGCAAAACTCAGGTTCAAATTCAAAGGGGAAATAAGAACATTTCATGATAAGATCAAACTTGCAGCATTTGTGAACAGAAAACCAGCATTACAAAGAATTCTCAAAGATAAACTCCAGATAGAAAAACAAGCAAACAATCTTCAAAACCCACAAACAGATGAAATCAGTAACAGTACAAAAGACAACCATGACAGCACAAAATACACCAAAAAAATCATGTTGGCAGTGAACCACAATCACATGTCTGTTCTAACACCATGAATGGTCTCAACAAATTAGATTAGAAAATTGGATCAAAAAACATAATCCAGGGGCTGGAGCAGTGGCTCGGTGGTTACGGCACTTGCCTGACATGCACAAGTACATGGGTTCAAACACCTGCACCCATGTACACAACTAAGTGTCAGAGCAATGAAAGACATGTGAAAAACTAAATAAAAATTGATTCTCTCTCTCTCTCTCTCTCTCAAAAAAAAAAAAAAAACCAACAAAAAACAAAAAACAAAACCAACAATATGCTGCTTACAGGAAACCCATCTTATAGAGAAAAATATCTACAGACTGAGGGTAAAAGGATGGAAAAAATATCTACCAAGTATATGGCACAAGAAAGCAAACTTGTGTGGCAAAAGATATATCCAACAAAGTAGATTTCAACCAAAATTTAATCAGAAGAGATAAAAAAGGCCACTACATCATAGTAAAGGCAACAATACATCAGTAAGATATAACTATAGTATATATTTATGCTCCAAACACCAATGCTCCAAAGTATGTGGAAAAAATATTCCATGACATAAAACCACTTATGGACCCTCAACACAATAATACTTGGAGACTTTAATACTCCTCTATCACCAAAGGACAGATTATCAAAGCAAAAAAAAAAAAAAAATCTCTAGCCTAAACAACTCCAGCAATCAAATGGACTTAACAGACATCTATAGAAATATTCCACCCTAAAATGGCTGAGTTTACCTTCTTCTCAAGAGTGCATGGAACCTTCTCCAAAATGGATAATATTCTACATCACGAAGGAAATCTCAGCAAATACAAAAGTAGATATTATCCCATGTATCCTATCAGACCATGATGCCATGATCCTAGCAATTAACAGCAAAAATCATAACAGAAAATACACATATGCATGGAGTTGAATAATACCCTACTAAATGAAGAATGGATCCAAGAAGCCATGAGAGCAGAAATCAAGAAATTCTTTGAAGCAAATGAGAATAAAGACAGAAAAAATATCAAAACCTTTGGGACAGCATGAAAGCATTCTTTTACTTTTTATTTCCTATTTTTTTTAAACAGAGAGACAGTGAGAGAGAATAAATTTTATTTAGTTTTTCCTGTGGCCTTTACTGCTCAACACTTTGTTGTATATGTGGTACTGGAGTTCAAACACCCGTCCTTGCACATGCCAGGCAAGCGCCATAATCGCTGAGCCATTGCCAGCCCCATGAAGCATTTTTTTTTTTTAAGAAAGAGGGACAGAGAAAGACAGAATCAATTTTATTTAGTTTTTCATGTGGGCCTTGGTGCTCCAAGACTTTGTTGTGTATGTGGTGCTGGGGTTCAAACTCACATACTTGCACATGCCAGGCAAGCACTGTAACTGCTGAGTCATCACTCCAGCCCCCAGCATTTATTTTTAGTGGGAAAATTTATAACACTGAGTGCCTACATTAAAAATCAGGAGATAGGGCTGGAGTGGTGACTGATTGGTTATGGCGCTTATCTGGCATGGGTGAGGACGTGATTTCGAACTGCAGCACCACGTACACAATGAAGTGTTGGAGCAATAAAGGTCATGTAAAAAACTAAATAAAAATTGATTCACTCTCTCTCTTTCACTATCCCTCTCTCTTAAAAAAAACAATAATAGGGCAGAAGAAGAAATGAGGAAATTGGTACCATTCACGATATCCTCAAGAAGAATAAAATACTTTAGAATTAATCTAACAAGGGAAGCAAAAAATCTCTACAGTGAAAATTATTGAACATTGAAGAAAGAAATTGAAGACCTGAAAAGATGGCAAGATGTTCCCTGTTCTTGGTTAGGCAGAATCAATATAATTAAAAATGACCATTCTGTCAAAAGCACTATACAGATTCAACGAGGCATCAAGATACTAAAGTCATTCTTTACAGATACAGAAAAAGCAATTCTCAAATTCATTTGGAATAATAAGAAACTGAGAATAGTCAATATATTACTAAGCAAGAAAGATGAAACAGGTGTTTTCACAATACCAGATCTAGTAACAAAAACAGCATGATATTGGTGTCAAAACAGGCATGAAGATCAATGAAATAGAACAGAAGACTCTGAGACAAACCCACAAATCTTTAAGTCTGATATTTGATAAAGAGGATCAAAATGTTACATGGAGGAATTACAGCCCATTCAACAAATGGTGCTGGACAAACTGAACAGCCACTTGCAGAAAGCTGAAATTAGATCCTTATCTCTCATTTTGTACAAATACCAAATTGAAATGGATGAGGGATATAGGAATTAAACCAGCTACCATACAGCTGCCAGAAGAAAAATTAGGAGCAACACTCCAAAATATAGGAGTGGGTAACAACTTTATCACGAGATCCCCAAAGCAAAAAAATTAAAGTCAAGAATCAAGGAGTGGGATACCATTAAACTAAAAAGCTTTTTCTCACCCTAGGAATTTATCTAAACTTTCAAGAAAGAATCTACAGTATGGCTGATAATCATGGCCTGTGATTCCTCTGATAGGGGACTAATATCCAAAATTTACAAAGCACTCAAAAAACTTAATATCAAAACACAAACAATCCAATCAATAAATGGGGTATGGAACTAACAGAAACTTCTCAAAAGAGGAAACTGAAAAAGCCAATAAATATATGAGAACGTGTTCTGCATCACTAGCAATCAGAGAAATGCAAATCAAAACTACATTAACATTTCATTTTACTCTAATCAGAATGGCAAAGATGAAGAATACAAAGATAGTTGCTGAATGTGGGGATAAAGGAACACTAACACACTGCTGGTGGGACTGCAAACTGGGACAGCCCCTCCAGAAAGCAGTGCGCAGACTCCTCAAAAAATCAGGGCTGCTTGAAAACCTCTCGGAAGGCGACCTTCTGCCAACCCCTCTATACCCGAATAGGGGGAGCCTGTGAACAGAGCTTGCTGCAGCAGGGCACGTCCTTCTCAAGGGGATCGTCTGCCTCAGCCTCTGCAAAAGCAACCTGACTCTTCAATAAGGCAAGATCTGATATCAGCCTCAGGAAGCTTTGAATAAAAGGGACAGCATGGGCTTCCCCTTAGCATCTGAGCCCTGTGCATAGCCAAGGCTACGCAGGCCTTGACCTTTCCAGGTGGGCGCACCCTAGTGCTTGCAAATGACAACCACATAAGCTCTGGCACAATCTGGTCCATCCTTTGCGGGTTTCTGTCAATCCCACAGAGCAGCTCTTGGGACTTCTGAAGATCATAAGTCACAAAGAGTGGGTCACCAGTGATCCTGAGGCAGAGTTTCAGGCTGGCCACTCTCCTTGGATCAGTCAGAGACCCACACATCTACACTAGGATCAACTAGATTATCTAAAGCTTCTGAGCCCCAGGCCCAAGAAATTCTATAGTGTGGACAGGCAGAAAGTAATCACCTCAGGATTACAGCCCAGGGGGAGCTGAAATCTATCCTCGCAAGAAGTGTGAGATGGCAGATTCTTATACTTCTTTGCAACAGAAAAATTTGAGGGGATTCTCTAAGAAAATCCAGATCACTGGACTTATCCAAACTGTTTCTCCCCTGACAAGCTCAACTGTGAAGAATTCCCAGCTAGAGGACAGATTTGAATACATCCCCCCACAGTACATACTCGCCTACCTAGGGGGCAAAAACTCAGAACTTTCACAACTAGTTTCGTGTTGTTTTTTGTGTGCCTCTTGGTTTTTTTTTTTAATTTTAATTTTTTAAAAATTTTCTCTTAAATGGGGATCCGGCTGGAGTATAATATTTAAAAATTTTTAACATCACTGTGGTTTTTTTTCCCTTTTTGCTTTACGATGAGTACTGAATTTGGTGTTGGTGGATGTAAATATTCATCCGTGTGTATGTTGGTGCTTGGCTCCTACTTTCTCTATGTCTCTTGAACCCAAATGCTATCCCCATACCTTTGGGTTCCAACCAGGAAAACATTTCATGATAGCAAAATAGCCTCAGCCTCTGGTGAGTGAAGAGAACCACGCCCCATACTAACCTCTTCCTCTCCTGTACTCTGGTAATTTCTAAATATTAGCATTTTTCTCTCATCCTCACCCAAAGTCTTTACCCCACCCGCACCCCATTTCTATGTTTTTCTTATTTCTAAAAGAATAACCTACTCCCCCTAATCCCTTGTTCCTCTTTACTCTAAGGCAGGTGTTCTATTATACCTCCCCAATTCACCTCCTTGACTTCCTAGTCATTTCTTCTCCCCACTTTCAGAGACCCTGCTATCTGAAGAAACAGACACTCTTCAAAATGAGTACTTGCTTGCTATCATAATATATTGTTGAGAACTCTCTCAAAGAAAACTGCTACTATTGTTGATAGTCATCAGCACATCTGTTTTAGTTGAAATGGGCTAGTATCTGCACCTATAGCCTCTCAGATTCTCGCAGGACAGTCTGGCATCTTTAGGTCTGTCTCGACCAAATAGCTACCCATCACAATGAAGCAAAGCCACAAGAAGCTCCAATTACTCTGCCAAGAGAAACAAGGTTGAACTACAAGATACCCTCTCTGATTCTGAAAATGAGGAAAAGGGGAAATAACTCCCCTCCCCAACCCCACAGCTCGCCACCCAAGGATCCTATAGCCGGGGCCCTAGATGAAAACCAAAGATATTGTATGAACATTATGATTAGTAATTCAATCAAAGAGTTGAGAGATGAAATAAGGAAAGAGATCAGAGAAAAATTTCAAGAGATGAGAGACAACTTTCACAGGGAAATAAGGAAGCAATTCCAAGAGATGAAAGATCAGCTATACAAAGAAATCGATATTATGAAAAGAGATGTAGCAGAGCTTTCAGAATTGATAAACACAGTTAACCAAATCAAATCTTCACTGGATGATACCAACACAAGAGTATACTCTACTGAAAATAGAACTTCAGTTCTTGAAGAACGAACATCAGAAAATGAAGATCGGCTAAACATTGTCGAATTCAAAGAAGATAAACAAGAGAAGCAACTTATATTACATAATTAGAACTTCCAAATAATATTTGATGAGATGAGGCCTAATAATCTGAGAATCATTGGCCTGGAGGAAAACTCTGAGGAGCAAACAAGAGGCATCAAGAACCTTTTAAGCGAAATCATAAGTGAGAACTTCCCTCATCTTACAATTGATCCAGAATATCATATCCAAGATGCTTATAGAACACCAACTAGGCCTAATCAAATGAGAAACTCACTGAGACATATCATATACAAAATGAATAACAGAGAAATTAAAGAGAGAATTCTAAAAGAAGCTAGAGAAAGCCCCAAATCACATTCAGAGGCAAACCAATTTGGATCACTATGGATTTTTCAGAGCAAACAATGAAGGCCAGAAGAGCTTGGAACAATATTTTTCAAGTGTTGAAAAATAACAACTTCCACCCAAAGATAATATATACCCTGCAAAACTCAGCTTCAAATGTGATGGGGAAATTAAATACTTCAATGATAAACTCAAGCTAGCAAGATACATGAATACAAATCCTGCACTACAGAATATTCTCAAGGATGTTCTCCATTCAGAAGAAAATGCCAATTATACCCTAAATCCTTAAACAAGGGTGAGTCAATAATCATATTATACACAAATTGACTTCCAAGATGACTCAAAACTCTGTAATTGTTACAAAGTCTGAGACTCAGCCTCCCATATCTATTCTAACTTTGAATGTGAATGGTTTCAATGCCCCAATTAAAAGACACAGACTGGCCTAATGGACGAAAAAACAAAATCCAACAATATGTTGCCTGCACGAGACACATTTGACGTTCAAAAATAGACACAGGCTGAAAGTGAAAGGATGGAAAAACCCAACAAAGACTTGTCAAGAAAAGAAAACTACAGACCAATTTCCCTGATGAACATTGATGCAAAAATCCTTAATAAAATTTTAGCCAATCGGATACAAAAGGACATTAAAAAGGTAATGCATCATGATCAAGTGGGCTTCATTCCAGGAAAACAAGGCTGGTTCAACATATGCAAATCAATAAATGTAATTCACCACATAAACAGAATTAAAAACAAAAGCCATATAATCATCTTAATTGACCCAGAGAAGGCATTTGATAAAATTCAAAAGCACTTTATGCTCACAACTCTGCAAAAGATAGAGATCAAGGGAAGATACTTTAACTATGTCAGATCTATGTACGACAGACCCATAGCCAACATTATCCTCAATGGAGAAAAACTGAAAGCATTTCCACTGAATTCAGGAACAAGACAAGGCTATCCGCTTTCCCCACTCTTGTTCAATATAGTCCTTGAAACCCTTGCCAGAGCTATCAGGCAAGACAAAGAAATCAAAGGTATTCCTATAGGAAAAGAGGAAGTTAAATTATCTCTATTCGCTGATGACATGATTCTATACCTAGAAGACCCAATATCATCGGCCAGAAAACTCCTAGAGCTTCTAGATGACTTCAGCAAAGTGGCTGGCTACAAGATCAACTCCACTAAGTCTCTAGCTTTCCTTTACTCCAGCAACAAATCCACAGAAGAAGAAATCAGGAAATCTCTCCCATTCACCATCTCCTCCAAAAAAATAAAATACTTGGGCATTAACCTTACAAAGGATATTAAGGACCTCTATAAAGAAAACTATCAAACACTAAAAAAAGAAATTATAGAAGACCTGAGTAGATGGAAAAACATTCCTTGCTCATGGTTAGGCAGAATCAATATAATAAAAATGGCCATTCTAACCAAAGCCCTATACAGCAATCCCCATCAAGATACCAATGGCATTCTTCACAGATATAGAAAAAGCCAATTCTCAAGTTCATATGGAATAAAAGGAGACCCAGACTAACCAAAACATTACTCTACAGGAAGGAAGAAGTAGGGGGTATCTCAATCCCTGACCTGAAATTATACTACAGAGCTGTAGTAGCAAAAACAGCATGGTATTGGTATCAAAACAGAATCGAAGATCAGTGGAACAGAATAGAAGATCCTGAGACAAACCCCCATATATTTAACTATTTGATATTTGATAGAGGGGACAAAAGCACAGTCTGGAAGAAAGATAGCCTGTTCAACAAATGGTATTGGACAAATTGGACAGCCATGTGTAGACAACTGAAGCTGTATCCTTATCTTTTGCCTTCACAAAAATTAAATCAATGGGTCAAAGATATAGATATTAAGCCAACAACTTTAAACTTACTAGAAAAAGAAGTAGGGTCAACACTACAGGACATAGGAGTTAGCAGCACCTTCCTTAACAAAACTCCCATGGATCAAGCAGTAAAGTCAAGAATAAATGAATGGGATGCAATTAAACTAAAAAGTTTTTGCACAGCTAAAGATCTAGTCAAGAGCATCAAGAGAGAACCTACAGAATGGGAGACAATTTTTGCCTGCTACACCTTGGACAGAGGGCTAATATCCAGAATGTACAAGGAACTAAAGAAACTAAACACCTAAATCACAAATAATCCAATCAATAAATGGGCTATGGATCTCAAAAGAAATTTCTCACCAGAGGAAGTCCAAAAAGCCCATAAATATATGAGAAAATGCTCTACATCATTAGCTTTAAGGGAAATGCAAATCAAAACTTCAATGAGATACCACCTCACTCCTGTTAGAGTAGCAAAAATGAAAAATTCGAACAATGACAGATGTTGGAGGGGATGTGGGAAAAGAGGAACATTGTCACACTACTGGTGGGACTGCAAACTGGTTCAGCTACTGTGGAAAGCAGTGTGGAGAATCCTCAAAAAATTAAGGATGGAACCACCTTATTAGCCAGCTATCCCATACCCGGGTATATATTTCCAAAAGAGTTAGAATCAGCATATTATAGTGATGTGGCTTCCTCAATGTTTATAGCAGCTCATTTTACTATAGCTAGATTATGGAACCAACCCAGATGCCCCTCACTTGACGAGTAGATGCAAAAACTTTGATACATACATACAATGGAATACTACTCGGCCATTAGAGAAGACGATATTATGGCTTTTGAAAGATGGATGGATGGAGATGGAAAGAATTATGCTAAGTGAAGTATCCCAATGTCAGAGACTGAAGGGCCAAATGGTTTCTCTCATCTGTGGAAGCTAGAATATATCGGGAAGCAGTATGTTAGATGGTTAAGCTAACAATAACTTCAAATTGTATGATTCTTAATGCAACAGGGAGATGACTCCCTAGGATACTTGGAGGCGTAGGCTGGGGGACAGGGTGGGGGGGAGGGCTTAGGAAGAACACTTAGGAGATTGAAGGGTGGGAATATGGGGGAATCATCTCAGAAGGAGATCTCTGACCTCCACAAGATATCTATTTAGCTTAGGGGTTCTTCTGGGGGAAACAGCAACATGGGGAACCCAAGCTGGGCATCCATGACATGGCATTAGCCCTGGATAACTAAGTAAATATACATTTGTTCTTGAATGTTTGATAATGTTTCCCCCTCAACTGTAATTCTATATCTGTCTAATAAAAAAAAATTAGGGCTGGAACACTGTACAACCCTGCTAATGCACTCCTGGTATTTTCCCAGAAGAACTAGAATCAGCATATTACAAAGACAGCTATATCAATGTTCATAGCAACTCAATTTACAATAGCTAAATTATGGAATCAACCCAGATGCCCTTCAGGATGCACATACATACACAAACACAATGGAGTTCTACTCATCTATTTAAAAAAATGATATCAAGGTATTTGCAGGTAAATGGATGGAAATGGAAAAAACTATGCAGATTGAAATAAGTTGAACCCAGAGACTTTATGTTCTCTCTTATATGTGGAAGCTAGAGTAAAGCAAGGATAGGGTGAAAGTTAGTCAAATTTTTTTGCTAGACTCACCAAATTTGAAGTAACTCATAATCTGGGGGAACTACAGCTATGGAGGGGGAAAATGGTAGCAGGAGGAGACAGGGAGGAAAAGAGAGAGGAAAAGGAGGATTTTCAACATCTTAGGGTACACTTGACTTCCCTAAGAAGTCAAATAATAGCCATGTAGGCATTGAAAACTAGAAAATTCAAATATTAATATATATGTATATAGACATTTATATCTGTAATAGGGGAAATCACCATGGAGACAAGAGATAGGAGAGTGGGTGAAGGGGGGAAGATTTGGGATAAGGATCTGGTTCAAGTTATATTGTCATTATGCATTCATAAATATGAAGCAATGAATCCCTTCAATATGTAAGAATATGTTGAACTAATAAAAAACGCAAGAAGATAGAAGCGGTGCAGAAAATAATAAGAAACTTGGAGGACTGAAAAAGAGACTGACATAAGACAAATATGAATAAGGAGAAAAATAAGGGGCAAAACAGGAAAATTTCATTTATTTGGAAAGAGCTGGGCTTGAAGATTGAAAAGGTTTACTGAGTCCCAGCAATATTAATGAAAACACACAAATCTAAGTATGTTCTGGTAAAATTTTATAATTCCAAGGATAACTTCAAAATCTGGTTAGTAGCAAAGGAAAAATGATAGTGGCCTTGGACCTTTTTATGTATAATACCATGTTGGGGTCTGACTCCATTTCATTAGCTGCCCTGGAGCGATCTTGTTACTATTTGTATAGGTTCCTTCAGGAGGGACTGCTAGGTCGTGCTTTGTTAATCTTGCTAATTGTTGATACAAAAGGTAAAACAGGGTG
This sequence comes from Aplodontia rufa, assembly GCA_004027875.1. Lineage (NCBI taxonomy): Eukaryota > Metazoa > Chordata > Mammalia > Rodentia > Aplodontiidae > Aplodontia > Aplodontia rufa. The sequence goes on along the minus strand of PVKS010001593.1, from coordinate 19,161 downwards.
GGTTAAAATGTCTTAACGACAGGCTGTTCCCTAGTTTTTGTCTGTACTCAAATCTGCATAACCCCTGGCAACTCCCTTAGAAGGATTATTGATTCCTTGGCTGTCTCTCCTCCCTATAAAAACCCGTGTGCCTTGGTAATAAATGGATTCTGGGCTGCCATCCTCTGTGTGTGGTTGACTTGTTTCCACGGCTGGGAGGGAAGGGGTCCCCGGACGAGAGGGACCTGGGTTCCAGCCGTCGGCACTCATCTCCTGATTCGGCCCCCGGGGGGATGATCCGGCTGGTTCGGATCACCTCGACCGCTGCCCAGAGATGCCTGGGTAGCAACAATACCAGAACTAGAAAATAGTAAATTAACATCAATAGTTCTTTCAGAATAGAGGTGTACAACCCCCAAATCCTGTACCCAGTCAGACAATTCACCAGTCAGGATAGAAGAATAATAATATGTATGAAAAGGCAAACATTCAGATAACAAACCAAGTAATGTTCTGGAAAAGTGACTAAATGAAAAAGTGAATCTGAACAGAAATCCCAAGATAGGGGAAGATAAAAGGAGAGGAAACTGTAGTGAAATACACACAGACACACATTCATTCATTCATAAAAATATATAGTTAAATTTAATGGATAATAATTGAATACGTTGAGTGTCTTAAATACAAATTCCTGAAGTTATAGAGATTTATTATAAAATAACTTAAAATAATAATACTCTAGAATTAAAAACATTTTAAAGTATTTATTTAAAGCATTTCTTAGCATTACCCAAAGGTTGAGGGGTTGGGAGAAGATGGAGAATATAAATATATTCTAAAGCTTGCATCTTATTGATACAGTGGGTGCATGGGAGAAATCAGTATGTCTTGTGGGAGGAATACATCAGCACTTTCCTTTTATAAACCAGTGAATAAATATATATTTGATTATGAGTATCATTAATTGGAAGGAAACCAAGAAGGGAATTAGAAGATAAAGCATAACATCCAAAATAGTAAGGGGATAAAAGACAGCAAATAGTATCGAGATGTAACCAACAACGGAGAAAGGAAAAGGTAGAAACTATAATGTTGCATAATTTATAATAAAAAGTAAAATGGAAGAAAAAAAATTAGGAGCATCATTTATAGCAAACATCCTAGTTTATGCTAGTATAAGAGTTACAATAATTTAAGACAAATGCAAAATTGGACTTTCTGTTTTAAGAGAGAGGGACAGTGAGAGTGAGAGAGAGAGAGAGAGAATCAATTTTATTTAGTTTTTCATGTGGTTTTCAATGCTCTGACACTTCGCTGTGTATGTGGTGTTGGGGTTTGAACATGTGTCCTTGCGCATGCCAATCAAGAACTGGACCCACTGAGCCACTGCTCCAGCCCTCAAATATTATTTTAATGTGATTTATAAGGGACACACAGAAATGAAAGGCTGTAAATAACAAGTAGGGCAAAAAGTCATGAGGCAAATGTTAATAAGTACGAAACAGTAGTGCTGATGCTAATATTAAAATGGATTTTAAAGTCAAAAGAATTAAAAGAAAGAGAATCAGCAAATTGTAACAAAAGGTTGTTGTGGTTTGGATGAACAGTGTCCCCCAAAAGCTTGTGTGAGACGATCAAGAAAGGCAGAGATGAAATGATTGGGTTTTGAGAGCCTTAACCCAATCAGTGAGCTAATCAGCTCATAGGGATTAACTGGTAACTGTGGGCTGGTGGAGTATGGCTTTGGGATATATATATTTTGTATCTGGTATGGAGTCTCTCTTTCTGCTCCCTGGAGCCATGCCTTCCGCCATGATGTCCTGCCTCACCTCAAACTCCAAGGAATGGAGCCAGCTTTTTATGAACTAGACCTCTAAAACTGTGAGTCCCTAAATAAACTTTTCCTCCTAAAACTGTTCTTGTCAGGTTCTTGGGTCACAGCAAGGAAGAAGCTGACTAAAATAAAGGTAAGCTTGTGAAGAAGACACACCAATACATAACTCTCTTACAAGATGTTCTTATCTCATTCAGGCTTGGTGATTGTCCTGTGAAATTCTAGCCACTCTATATAAGTGCTGAGTGAACCCTGAAATCAAGTCAACCTCTCCATAGTAGCTTTGGGAATATGGAGTGGTTGGTTATTGCCAACAATATAGAAAGTAATATTGTCTGAGCATGGAACAGAAGATACTGTTTAACATTTATGTAATCATACATTGTTCCTTCTTTGAGAATAAATCAATGGAAAACAGGCCTTTCAGTTATCTGAAAGGCCAACATACAAAGATGGTATTGGATCAGAGTTCAGAATTAGGAATAATGGACGGAAGAAACAGGAAGAATGACTTTGCTCAGTGTCATGGAAAATCATCCTTACTAGAACAGCCACCCAACAAGAAAGTATGCTGTTTCATTAGGCAATAAGATCCTTTTCATTAAAAATCTTAAAACAAAAGGCTGGAGCTGTGACTCAGTGGTTATGGTGCTTGCCTGGCATGCATGAGGATGTAGGTTCAAACCACAACACCATGTACGTAACTAAGTGTCAGAGGAATAAAAGCCAAATGAAAAACTAAATAGAACTGATTCTCTTTACCAAAATAATAATAATAACAATAATAATAATAAATATTAAAACAATAATAACAATAATAATAACAATAATAATAATAAATATTAAAACGAAAACCTGATGGCTAGTGGGAAAAGATTTTTCTATTGAATAAAGATTGGACTAGCTAACATCAGAGGTTCCTTTTAATTCGAAGAGACTGTTAGTCTATGGAAATATTGAAAGTTACATACACATTATTTTCTCTTTACATCTAGATTGAAGCATAGATGGAGAAACTGATTTGAGCATTGCAATATCTTATATATCATACTTTTTCTCCTCCCTCCCTCCCTTCCTTCCTTCTTTCCTTCCTTCCTTCCTTCCTTCCTTCCTTCCTTCCTTCCTTCCTTCCTTTCTAACCAGGAATTGAACCCAGAGGGGATAAACTACTGAGTCACTTCCCCATCCCTTTTTATTATTAATTTTGAGACAGGGTTTTGCTAGATTGCTTTAGGGACTTGCTAAATTGCTGAGGCTGGCTTTCAACTTGTAATTCTGCTTCAGCCTCCCCAGTTGCTGGGATTACAGGCGTGTGACACCCAGCTTCTTCTCACCTCTCAAATATTTGTGGCATTCCATTATTTGACTTTAAGTGGAGCAAAAAAACAAAAACCAAAAAACACAAGTATCTTTTCTTCCTAAAGCCATGCCAAGGTAGCTACCAAAAAGTAACAATCATCCTACAATTCTTAGACTCATGTCAAAGAAGCATAAATAGGTAGATAAAAGAGAAAGGAGAAGTATATCTCAAAACAAATGTATCAGAAAACAAATGTGACTTTCTCAAAACTATATATACTAATTAGTTTCTGGGAAGGAAGAATATAATATCTAGAGTGTATGCCATTTTTTTTTGGCTTCACAAATCAGCAAATCTGATTGCATAGGTGGTCCACTTCATTAAGAGTCTTTTGCCTTTTAAAATTGGAACCTGCTTTAAATTACTATAATCCTGAATCTGGCATAAATTTCCTTTTGCTTTACCATGAAGTCTTCTGCAAAATTCAAAATCAAGTCAGAGAGTCTACCCAAGTTTAGGATTCATAAATTTTGCAGAGTATTCAAAATGCAAATGCATTTTTATTTTAAAATATTTAACATAAACACACAGATGGACAACAGCTGCTAATTAGTTTTCTGCCTTATCTGTTACACCAACTGCAAGCTGTATCATTTTAAGATGAGTGAAGATGACAGTTGAATAGTGAGAGAAAGTTCTAGGATTTGTATATTAAAGAATAGTGAATCAGGTGTGGTAGTACACATCTGTAATCCCAGCTACTTGGGAGGCTGAGGCAGGAGGACTCCAAGTTTGAGGTCAGTCTCAGCAGCTTAGTGAGACCCTGTCTCAAAATAATTAAAAAGGATTGGAGGAGTAGCTCAGCAGTAGAGCGCCCCTGGGTCAATTCCCAGTACAAAAATAAATAAATAAATAAATAAATAATAAATAAAAAGAGTTAATCATATGAAGGTAATTAAAAAGCAAAACAACTTAGGGCATAAACTAATTTCTTCAAACGTCAAGGATAAATTCCTCAACTAAAAACATTTTCTGGGGGTCTACTTCATGTGTGGAATAAAACTATGCATTATATATAGCCATCATTTTGCCCTTCCTCAGTCCTACTGTTGTTCTTGCTCTCAGTCATATAAAGAAAGAAAAGAATATGGTCCCAGCCTGTAAATTAACAAGCTAGTGTAAACAATGTTTGAAAACAAACTTTAGATTATGAATGAGTGAAGATAATATCATTGAATGAATTCAAATATATGAATTAAAATGAAAATACATATAAGGAGAAATTGTATAAATGGTGAGTGAGACAGAATAATCACAATTTGTTTGGGATAATTAGGAAAGGCTTCCTCGAAGATGTTACTTTTTGTTAGGTGACGGTAGCAAAAGAAGAGGTACAGTAATGCCTAGAGGTGATTATTAGAAGAAACAGAAATATCAACTGTAATAGTACATTGCTTAGGATTAAGAAAGGCAATTGTAATTGCCAATAAAAAAAATTTTAGGGGCTGGAGTGGTGGCTCAGCAGTTTTGGCGCTTGCCTGGCATGCACGAGGATGCAGGTTCGAACCCCAGTACCACTTACACAATGAAGTGTTGGAGTAATGAAAGCCATATGAAAAAACTAAATAAAAATTGTTTCTCTCTTTCATTGTCCCTCTCTCTCTTAAAAAAAAACAAACTTTCAGGGTAGGAATCATCTCTTTTTTTAAACGTATTTGTTAAGGTAGGAAGAATATTCTTTGTTAAATAGAAAATGAGAGACTTTTGCTGATAAAGTGATCAGAAAATAAATCTATTATTTAAATATGTTATTTTAAATCTATTATTATCTATGATTCAAAAATTAAAACTTTGCATTTTGAGCAGAGAAGGGTGTTTACTCCACAAGGGAAGCAGGTAATTTATAAAGAAGACAAGAACCAATTAAATTAAAATCTGAATTCTCTTGATGAATAGAAAATTCTTACTTTAAGAACATTAGATAATTTCACACAAAAATTAGAAACAATGATATTGCAGCCTTTGAAGGTAAATGGATGGCTATGGAAGAAATTATGCTGAGTAAAATCAGCTTAACCCAGAGAACTAAGGGTTGATTGTCTCCATTCATCTGTGGAAGCTGGAACTAGACCCTGGCCATTGAGAGAGGTCATCTAGTATCATGTGTTAAATCCAGATAAGGTGTAATGTTATACAACATAATACTTTTTAGAGATATTGTGGGAAGGGGAAGGGAGGGGATAAGGGTGGGTAATTGGGGGGGGGCACTCCTGGGGGTAATTCTAATATACAGAATCTATACACATTTTATACTATTTTGTTAAAAACTTGTATGGTTGTTCAAAAATAAAAAGAAATTTATATATATAAAAAAAGAACATTAGGTAAGCACTAAGAAGTTAGGACACATTTGGTTCATAAATTGGAAGTTGTAAGGCACTGGGCTTTGCCCAAGTAATAACTGTACTGTTAAGTCTATCTTGGTAATTCCTGCTCAATGCACTAGTTTTATAAGAACCCAATTTGCTATCTTAGTACTTGTTAATCTTCTTGATTTGATATGAAAAGGCAGCTTCATAAATTGGCAGCACTGAGAGAAAGCAATTCAAATCCTGAATACCAATCTATGATAGAGGCAAGCAAACCCAGAAAGATTTGAATGAGGCAGACTTCTGTGATGGAAGTTTTCCAGAAGGGGGACCATTTTCTTAATTATGGGATTTCCACAGCCCTTCTTCCGGTCTTGAAAGGCTAGAAGGACCAAGTCAGTATTTGAGAAGCTATATTACTAAGCTATCTTAAAGTGGAGGTAGAAACACAAACAACTCAATAGTGAAATCAGTTTTTGGAATGATTTATACTCCATTAATGCTGAACTATATTTTTAAAAAAGTTCCTCAAGTGGATTCTGTGTATTTGAATCATGATTATTGTTTGTTACATTAAAGAGGTAAATATGTAAGACCATCCATTTAAGCCTGAGAGAGTAGCTTCCCAATATTTAAAATAGCCTTCTAAATCTAGTTGGAATTACCTTCTTTCTCTCCCTCAAGATTCTTTTCTTCAGAAATGTGAAACAGGGGCTGGAGTGGTGGCTCAGCAGTTTCGGTGCTTGCCTGGCAAGCATGAGGACCCGGGGTTCAAATCCCAGCACCACGTACACAACTGAGTGTTGGAGCAACTAAGGCCATGTGAAAAACTAAATAAAGTTGTTCCTCTCTTTCTCTGTCTCTCACTGTCCCTCCCTCTTTAAAAAAAAAAAAAGAAATGTGAAACAAATCACTGAAGTCACAAAGCTTTTGCATTGTGCAATTTTTGGGATTTATCTCAGTTACTAATACTATTCTGGTGACAGTGCCACACTTTTTGGCTTGTTTCTAAGCTAAAGTTTGTTTGTTTTGTTGTTGTTTGTCTGTTTTTTGTTGTTGTTGGCCCAGGTTTTTGGACTTACTTTAAAGGGACCTGTAATATTCTTCTGGAAAATTGTACAATAAAAGTTTCTAGGTTCCATGGATACCGAAGATGGTACAGGAAAAGATGGCAGGACTCTCTAATCCAGGAGATGTACTCCTACTAAGTGCTGTGTGCATATAGCTACCAAGACAGACTTTGTCCCACTCTTTAAGGAGTTTGTTATTATCTGATGACAAAGAATATAACCCTGACTTCATATAAACAAATTGCTTTTCTATTGTGTTTAGGCTATACAAGATAGCAATATCTCAAAAAAACTTCATCAGGGAACTGAAAAAAGGAGAAAAACAAAAAAATAAAAAAATAATCGGAGAAGCATATATATCCAAATAACCAGTATCTTCTATTTTTTTGCTTTTGTTTTTGGTACTGGGGATAAAGTCCAAGGTCATTTAACCACTGGGCTACATTCCCAGCCCTTTTCATTTTTTATTTTGAGACAAGGACTCATTAATTGCTTAGGGCCTCACAAAATTGTTGAGGCTGGTTTTCGAACTTGTGATCTTACTGCCTCGGTCTCTGGAGGTGATGGGCTTATAGGCATGTACCACTGCATCAGACCAAATGACCAGTATCTTAAGTAAGTTTTGGCCACAACTGTATTAGCTGGCATATGTAGCACTCTGTACGTATATATTTATCCAAGCTTACTCCTTTGTACTAGACACTTCCCCCTGTAGTAGCTTATGCTGCCTAGGAGGACAAAAAGAGGTTAGTAGGTTACTGAACCAGTCAAGGGACAAAAAACACTAGGACATCTACTGTCCCATATTCAACATAGATAGAAATGACTTGACCCTTATAGGAGTATAGATAAACTCATATAAATCTGTGCCAAATTGGAATATCTGTGCTTGACAAGTTTACATTTAGGGTGGGGGCACAAGATTTGGGTTATAGGCATAAAGAATTAGAAGGACAGAAAGTGAAGGGTGAGCTGTGGGAAGACTTACATTTAGGGAATAAGCACAGGAAGAAGAATTTCATAGTCAAAAGAGAATAGATTGCAAACAGAAGACAAAGATGTAGAAATAGTGTTGCTACACAGGGATATAAAATTGTAGCAAAGAGGCCTAATGACAGGTTTGTGTGCACTTTGTGTTTACAGACACCATTTCAACAAACCTTTGTCGTTCAGATGAAGATAAATCAAGGCCGACACTGTTCTGGGCTACAAATAGCCTTTATAATTTCTCTTAATCTCTCTCTCTCTTCCCTCTCTCTCTCTCTCTCTCTCTGTGTGTGTCTCTTTTTAAAGGGAGAGAAGGACAATGAGAGAGATAAAGTGAATCAATTTTATTTAGTTTTTCATGTGGCCTTCGCTGCTCCAAAACTTCATTGTGTATGTGGTGCTAGGGTTTGAACTTGCGTACTCATGCATGCCAGGAAAGCGCTGTAACCACTGAGCCACCACTCCAGCCCCTAATCTCTTTCCTTTTAATTCTGCTTTTAAATCTGGAACTTTATAAAATATTTCTACTATTAGGGCATAATTCCTCAGTGATAGGATCTATGCTTATTTATTTCAAATTTCATTCTTGCTTCTTCCTGTGATCTGTGTATCAGCAGCTTGGTATCAACTGGGAGCTTGTTAGAAATGCAAAATCTTAACCCATCCCAGATTTATGAAAAACAATCAGCATTTTCAATAAGATTTCCACGTGATTCTCAGAGGTACACAAACAATACTTCCTGGTGAGGGACTAAATAGTGAATAAACAAACTGTATTATTCTTATTTCTATTTTCCCTCACCAATAGCTCATATGATACATCTCAGTTCAATTATCTTTCTAAAATAATAGTTTATTATGTCATATTTGTTTAAAGGAAAATAAGAAAGCTTCAAATTTGAGTGAACTGGATAGTTTGGGCTGGATTGCAAAACCTTCCAAAATCTTGCCTCAAATTTCTACCACATTTACCTATGTTATCCTTCCACTAGAATGTCCAGTTCTAATCATTTGGATTGACCTATTTACTTCTTCTCTACACTTACTTGTTTCTTCTCTATTTTTGTTCATTCAATGTTTCCTACTTGGTTTAACACTTCATTTTTTTTTCCTGTCTGAATCTCACTCATCCTTCCAGGTATAGATGAAATTACACCTTCATAAAACCCCTGACCACTTCAGTCCACAGTGCCACTACTCTTTTGACATACTTATGTAACATCTTGTCTTCATGATGATAGCAGAGGATTGTGAACTTTTAATTGCAAGAAATTTAGATTCCATTTACTACCTCTGCCACTTAACTACTCGTATAATGCTGGGTTAGTTATTTAACATCTCTGAATTCTAAATTTGTCTTTTTAAAGAAAAGAACTGGGAATCCCAACAGTATGGTGTCCTATACAGTGTGTGAAAATATATCTTAGAAAATGTATTTTAATGCATTTAATACATAATATTTATAAATTAATGCTTTTCAAATATAGTTGTTACCTCTCAGGTATCTGAAGCACCATCTCCTTAATCTTTTTTTTTCTTTTTCTTTTTTTTTAAGAGAGCAAAACAGTGTGAGAGAGAGAAAGAGAGAATCAGTTTTATTTATTTTTTTCATCTGGCCTTTATTTCTGACACTTTATCGTATATGTGGTGTTGGGGTTTGAATCCAGGTCCTTGTGCATGGCAGGCAAATGCGCCAACTGCTGAGCCACCGCTCTGTAATTTTCTGGTTCTGTAATTTTCTCTGTACTTCTTTTTAGATAGAAGATACAATAAACAAAGGCAAATTTTAGGCCAACTTAATCTAAATACCTAATGTCTTGCTTTTCTATCTTACATTGTCAAAGTTATGGTAGGTGATAAGATCAAAAGCTGAGAAATTTAATCATATAGAATTCAAAACCAGATTCTAGCCTTTTTACATAACAAGAAGAGAACTGTCAGTTCCTACCCTTATCTGTCATGGCTTAGTAAGGGTTTTGTGCTTGCTGACATTCTCGGGCAATTTCTCTCCCCTGCTTTAAAGATAGGGTAGAGTTTCTCCCACGACTCTTGCTTGGGTCCCTGGAGAGCTTCCCGTGGAGACTTGTATATAACATTTGTGTTCATCAGCAAAAGGCTATGAGGAACAATGAAGAGGGAGACCACCTACACAGAATATCAACAGGCTATAGAGTAAATGTACCTTGTTTCCTTTGCTAAACTGCAAGCACAGATTTTCATTAAGTAGTTTTAAATTCTTTCCTCCCACATTCCACCTCTGCATTCTAAACCATTTAATCTGGGCCTTTTCAATACAGCACTCTAAGACTGAAAAACCTAGATTGGCATCAATCACTTAAAAAAAATGTTCTCAGTTTGATGTAAGGCACTGCTATCAAATAAAAGGGTAAACACTGGAGATTTGCACAATTCTCTGAATTGTCTTTACCTGCTTATAGTTTGTTGTTTATGGCTATTTTTAAGGTACATCTTGGAGTTAAACACAACATCAGCATTAGTTATTAGGAAATGTCCATAACAAATCAACAGTGTGGATTTCACAAAATTAAATATTATCATACAAAAATAAGAACCTTTCAATGGTGTTTAGGCCTTTATAGAAAGATGTCAGTATACATAGTATATTAAGTAACTTTAAAAAATACAAAAACATAGCAATAGAGTGAGAATGGACAGAATTATAGTCCAGAGCATTTTAGGGTAAAGAAGAAAAGGAAAAAGAAAGCTCCTTTTACCTTTTAATATTTCTTAGAGCTCATTAATGCAGTTGAAGACAGGTTCAGCACCATTGTTAGGTGGGAAACAACTCTATTGAATCTGGTGTTGGTTTCCTACAGTTTCAGGCCAGCTTGCCTCATCTGTGTGCCTTTAAAACCCTAAGATTAATCCTCTCTCTTCTCAGCAGTTGTTTTTGTGTTCTCTAAAACCATGTCTGCATCATTGAGTTTTAGGTGCTTAAAATTTACATAAAAGGACAAGCCACTGCTGCAGTCCAAATTCAGACCTCTCCCCACCCTCATGCCTTTTCCTTGCTTTAGGTCTTTTGTATTCTCTTCCTAGAACTGTGTAACTTTGTAACTTGTACACTGACTTCATCAGTATGGGCTCGAAGTTGGCTCGTGAACTTCTTTAGAACTAAACATCCAGGTAAATATGAATGGTAAAGATTGAAGAATGACTCTTGACAAGATATCAGACAATCTCTACTCCATTGTCATCAGAGGAAAAAAATGTTAGGAAGGAAGAAGAGAATTTTAAAAGGTGAGATGACATAAAAGGTACTACTTTTCAGATTACTGGCAAGCTACTGTGTCCAAGGTTTGAACTGTATCCAGTTTGCATCTAAGACAGAGTTCACAGCATACTTTGTCAGAGAATACCTTGTGAAAGGTCAGGGCAGAGCCTCTTCAAAAGCACATTTGACCCTGGGAAAGCACCCATCCTAGGGGCAGGATCCAAGTATAATGAGCTTTATTCAGTGACAAGGTGATGATAAGAAAGTGTGATTAAGGGTGACAGACACATCATGGTGTGTTAGTTTTGTCTCCATCAGGATGATTCTTGAATATTACCAAATATCAAAGGCAAGTACACCTCTAGTGAACTGGAAATAGTGTCTGGCAAAAAATGGCTGAGTAGCAGTGTTGTGTTAGTAGTGGCATGCTCAGAAGGAAGACTTGCTTTTGATTACATGTTAGACATCACTGAAGATTCACAGAAATATTTGGGGAAATTTACCAAAGGGTTGTATTAATGTGGCAGATGGGGGCAATACACTCTTAAACATGAGCAGTTATAACCAATCTGCCTCCCTTTGTATATTTAAGTAGGTGGAGCTGGGAGAAACTTGGGTTACTTATGGATACAAAAATTACTATAAAAATCCTAGAAAGCAATTCTACTTAAACTCTAAAAAAATTAGGTAATGCAAGTTTTGACCATCTCTCTTGCTCTTCTCACCTAATCTTTTTCATGTATTTCTTTAAATAAGTGGAAGTGTGAATAGGCATAACACTGTCCCTATTACTTTTGAGAGGTAATAGACACAAGTGGTGGGAACATGAATTAAAGGATTAATTCTATAAACTGGACCCACAGTGCTGACCCCAACATGCTTTCTTGCTTGCTTTCTTATTTATTTTTGGACTGGGGATTGAACCCAGAGGTACTTTACCACTAGCTACATCCTTAACCCTTTTTTATTTTTTATTTTGAGACAAGGTTTCACTAAATTGTTTAGGGTCCACTAAATTGCTGAGATTACAGTTGTAGCCCAGCATGCTTCTTTTAAAAAGCAATTTAGTGCAACCCTGCCTGGATTAAGTCAATAGGATAGGTATATTCCTCATCAAACAACCTGTTGTCTGCAGGAGAAAAGCAGGCCTGAAATGTTGATAAGAACACAAGTTACCCTGAAGAGGGTGACTTTTGTGACTCCTATACAGACCAGATTCTAGAACTCAGAGACATAAGGATAATTCCCCCCAACTATAAAATCTGTCAGAACAGGTTCCAATTAGTACTGATCTGCGTGGGCTAAAGTAACACAAAGTTGCCTTGGATTTTTGCCATGTGCAATGGGGACTTGAAACTCTAATGCAAACCTGCTGTCAGTCAAAAGTCAAAGATGGACCTAATGGGACTCTCTGGAAACTTCCTTTGGACCCTCAATAAAACTGGAGAGAAGAAGGGGCATGCTATCCCTCTCAAAGGACCTACTCTCCCCCTTGAGAGGGTCCCCTTTTCCTATACCTTCTAATAAATTCCTGCCTGCTACTCTGAGTCACTTGTCTGAAATCTTTCTGGAGTGATGACAAGAACCAGTAAGAGAGGACTACTATAGCTTCGCTGGCTCCGTGGCAGGCTCTTGCTCTGTAATGGTCCCACTGGATAGTCAACACTATCAAAAAAGATCCCTAAGCTGGGCACAATGGTGCATGCCTGTAATCCCAGCAGCTTGGGGGGGGCTGAGGCACGAGGATCATAAGTTCAAAGCCAGCGTTAGCAATTTAGTGAAACCCTGTCATGAAAAAAAATCCCTGTACACTTAATGTATCCACAGCAAAGTAAAATATTGAAATAGCATTCCAAGAAAATGTCTATTTCCAAAGGATATAAACACATCTATAATTCTTTGGCTTCAGGAGAATGTGATTAATGAAAAATTATGGTGTTAGATTTGTCTCTTTGGCAACAATTCCACCAAGTTAATGTTTCAAAAGTTCATATTTGTACAACTTTTCAAAATAAAAAAGCAATACTTACTTGTCTCCCACAATTCCCAAGTTGATTGTGGGGTAACCATGTTCCTGAATTGTTGCTAGGAGGGTTGAACGATTGCTGTCTCGAATCTTTCCTGGTAAGAGGTCATCTTCAGGATTTAGCAGCTACAAAGCCAAAAAACCACCACTAAGTATTTTCTTAGGATAATGTTGCCTATTTCTAATGGAAAAACAAACAAAACAAAGTAAGAACCCTAGATGTACTAAGCAGAGTTTAGCACTTCTAGCACCTTCAGGAGTATCTGGCACACAGAAGGTATATGTTCAAAGGATCTTGTATAAATACTGCAAGTAAAGAAGAATGAGAAAAAGTTCCTAGAGAATTTTAAAAAACACACAGATTTCTGTTGTGATTGAATAGAAGGTCAAACATCACACCAGCACTGGCTACAATTTGACAATAATGTTCTGGAGCTTCTGGGCCTTCCTAGTGATTGGTTATTGGTTCAAATAAATAAAGCAATTATCTTTTTTGTTCCCTATATTATTTTCCTATATCTTTTAATAAGAACATCTGAGGTAGAGACTGTGTGGTATGAAGAGAATGATCATTTATCTTTTTTTCAAACTTTCTGATCCCTTTTCTGAAGTAGGATCAACAGTAATGAAGAAGTTAAACCTTTCTGAAGGAGACACATTTTATCTCTAAGATAAACTTAAGTAATACTCAGCTACATATACTTATAATTCCATTGCTCTGAATTTAGTTGACCTTTAGATATTTAATATCAATTATCAGCATGATAATTGATAAAAAATCAGAAGATGCATTCTATGATAGGAAGTTCCAGTAAGAGTGTGTAGTTGGAAGAGCTTTGAATTTAGACCCAAACTTCTTTTTTATGTATCAGTTATAAAATAATTATAATAATTAGCTTCATGTTACATGTTAGCATTGAGATAATGAGTATTCAAGTTATGCAGATAAATGTACAATAAATGTGATTCTTTTTCTTTATGGTATATGATATTGAAAGAGCACTTGTTTTTCTCCCAGTTGTTCTCATGCTGTTACAAGAATTAGTACACATGAATTAGTTTACAACGTGAACATAGACAATTAGATTATAAGATACTCAAGAAAGCGGGTCCTTAACAAATAGAGACACACATAAAATCAACTTTACTTTGGGTTTAAAATATACTTTGATTTCAGAAAGGCTGAATGTTTTCTCAGATATGCAGAAGCTAATCCACAATAAGGGGGGGAGGGATAAAAAAAGAAAAAAAGAGACAAAGGGAAAAAATGGGAGAAGAAATTTTATCAAAATTAAAGAAATATCAGTAAAGTAGAAGGATTTAGGAGGAGGAAGCAGGAACAAGAAAAGGGAAGACACTAGAATGAATCTGCTCGAAATTTTGTATGTGCCTGAATGGATGTGGTATGGTGGGTTCCTACATCAGGTGATCAACAGGACTTAAAAAAAAAAAGAAAGTAAATGTAAATGATTAAAGACAGATCAGTGTAGTGGAGGTGTGCAGGAGGGAGAGGGCAGGAAAAATGGGGTGAGGGGTGGGAAGAGTACTGGGGTCTGGGGACTGAGTTGAAATAGGTTGTGTTCCATGCTTTTGTGATAATGTCAGAGTGTATCCTGGTGTTGTGTGTAACTAAAAAGAATAAATTTTAAAAAGAACTTTAATTTCAGAAATGTTATAAGGTTTTGTTTTTCTTTTTGTGATGCTGGGGATTAAATTCAGGCCTTACACTAAGTGTACTCTGTTGCTAAGATGTACCTCCAACCCAAGTTTTCTCACTTTCTTTGAAGTGAAAAAAATCTGAAATATTACTTTAGGAGGTCAAAGACAAGCCCCACACCTTGGATGCTTAGGCTATTCATATAGCCAATGCCCAGGGCTTCATATAAATTCTTCCAAACAATATCTGTAAGCCTTTTTCATTTTTTTTCCTAACTCATTAGTGATACTATGTGGTCAGACTTCTGGCTTTATGTTGCAGAAGCAGTAGCTTTGCAGTCAACTGTCCCCTTACAATAGTTTAGAGAAAAACTTTGACCATCTCATGCAGAATCACCTTGAGGTCTTCCATTTAAATACTGTGCTGATTTAACTTCATTGGATACTGTGTAATAGTGCAACCCACTTTCATCCTTGGCAGTGCTTGAAAAGTTGTTACTGCAATGCTAATGTAGGTTAATTTCTGATTTTAATTAACATGTAGTTGTTGAAGTCATTTTAATTTTATAAAGCCAAGGCTTATAGCTCTTTAACTTGGGTATTTACATCCTTTTTCCCCCCCTCATAGCAGAGTACTGACTACTGTTAAGATTCTCTTGGTATTAGGGATTTTTCTTTGCCATTTACATTCATCTCTCATTTTGCTGCAGATCCAGAAACAACAGAATTTGATATCATTAGAAAACCAGTATGCTATTCCACTCCTCGGTATCTTTCCAGGGGATTTAGAATCAGCTCATTATAGTGACATGGCAATATCTATGTTCATAGCAGCTCAATTTGCTATTGCTAGATTATGGAAACAACCCAGATGTCCCTGACTGGATGAATGGATCCAAAAACTGTGGTACATTTATACCATGGAATTCTATACAGCAATTAGAAACAATGATATTGCAGCCTTTGAAGGTAAATGGATGGTTATGGAAGAAGTTATGCTGAGTAAAATCAGCTTAACCCAGAGAACCAAGGGTCGAATGTCTCCACTCACCTGTGGAAGTTGGAACTAGACTCTGGCCATTGAGAGAGGTCATCTAGTATCATGTGTTAAATCCAGATAAGGTGTAATGTTATACAACATAATACTTTTTAGAGATATTGTGGGAAGGGGAAGGGAGGGATAAGGGTGGGTAATTGGGGGGCACTCCTGGGGGTAATTCTAATATCCAGAATATATACACATTCTATATCATTTTGTTAAAAACTTGTGTGGTTGTTCTATAATAAATCTCTCAATAAAAAAAAAGAAAAAAAAAAAAGAAAAATTGTGGTTCGGTTTTCTTCCTAACTTTGTGACCATGTAAGAATATTATATTAGAACAATATTCTAGTTACATGAGTCTTAGGTCTATTTTCCATACAAAATCTTAATTTGAATAATTTAAACTCCTTTACTGGTTTTGTTAGAAAATAGCAAAATTTATGCTCATCTAAATTGAATAATGATATGGAATAATGTTGAAAAGAATTTTTTTTTATTTTCAAAAATTTTCTTAGTGCTGCAGATTGAATCCAGGGCCTCATGCATGTTAAATGAGGGCTCTATCACTGAGTTACATGCCTAGTATGAGATGAATTCTTTTAATGCTTCCAAACTCCTAATATTTTTTATGACTTTAAATTTTACTCATATCCTTAAGTAACTCTAAGAGTACAAATTAATGTTGACTGGATGATATGTGGACAATATGTTTAATATTCTGGAGTTATTCTCAAATATATCATAAAATAATCATCACTAACAGGTTAAAAAGGATATATGGAAGTAGGGGAATACTTATGTAAGATAATATGTTTTATGTTTTCTTGGAAAAAAGAGAATAATATAATATTTTTAAGTAACAATTTTTTTGTGCTAGAATACGAAGGAAAACAATAAAGAATAAATTTGTGGAGCATTATACATAAGTTCTGAAGGGAAATGACTTTTATTTGCTTGGGACTTAGAACCACTGTTATAGTTTGGATATGAGGTATCCTCTTAAAGCTCCTGTGCTAATGCAGAAATAATCAGAGGTGAAATGACTGGATTATGAGAACTGTGACCTACTTGGTCCATCCTAGTTTGAATAGATTAGTTGGATGGCAAACGTAGGCAGGTGGGGCCTGGGAGGAAAAAGTGGGTCACTGGAGATTTACAGCAGTATCACATATACAACTAAGTGTTAGAGCAACAAAAACCAGATGATAAACTAAATAAAATTGATTCTTTCTTCCTCTCACTTTCGTGCTCTTTTTAAGAAAAAAAAAATGGGGCTGGAGCAGTGGTTCAGCAGTACAGTGCTTGCTTGACCGCATATGTGAGGACCTGGGTTCAAACTCTAGCACCACCTACACAACAAAGTGTTGGAAAAACAACAACCAGATGAAACCAAAATTGATTCTCTCTTTCTCTCTCTCTCTCAAAAAAAAAAAAAAATAGAATATGGATATTATGATCTGAACATTTGTGCTGCCCCAAATGCAAATGATGAAATCCTAACCCTTGAGGTGATGGTAGTAGGAGGTAGTAGGCCTTTTTGAGAAGGCGACTGAGATTTGTGAGAGCCCTTATAGAATAGGCCTAAGGAAGCTTGCTTGCCCCTCCACCATGAGAAGATGCAGTGAGAAGGTGCCTTGACCTTGGAATTTTCAGCACCCAGAACTGCGAGAAATAAATTTTTGTTGTTTATAAACTACCTAAGTTATGATATTTTATTAGAGCAGCCTAAATGGACTAAGAGAATGTGTTAAAATTATTAGCAAAATTGGTTACATGATATGAGTTTATGTAAGAAAAAAACTATAAATTCTGCAAATTGTTACTGGAATTTGATTTGTTTTATTAAAAATGGCCAAGTTATTGTGTGCCCAAATGACAAAGGTCCCTTTTTATAGCCAAAACATTCTGTTAATTCTCTGGGTTTATGGCATGTTCTTGAACCATTTTAAATAAATTTCTATGCGGTTACTTTTTGCTGGTTTTAAAAAATTCTTTTTTTTTTTTCCTAAGCAGTGCTAAGGATCAAACCCAGGACCTTGGGCATGCTAGTTTAGGTCCTGATCACCAAGTTATACCCCCAAGACCTAATAAATATTTCTTGTCTTTATTTATGATATGCTATCTTGCCTCTTCTAACAACTCTTCTTGATTTTATTTTCCCAAAATTCAGAATAATATTGCCTGGCATGTGCAAGGACCTGGGTTCAAACCCCAGCACACATGCAACAACTAGGTATTGGAGAAACAAAAATCAGATGAATAAATAAAATTGATTCTGTCTTTATTATTCTTAAAAAATATGTCTTTCATGTTTCATCTTCAACTGTATTTGAATTTACTGGATGGCTATTAGGTAATATGAAAATTAATGTATTTCTCCTTATAAAAGAAAGAATGCTAAAATATTTGCAAACTTTGATGATAATCTTGTTTGACCTCTTGTTTATATGGCAGTGGTCAAATATGTAGTCTATAGAGCTTTATGTAGTGCAGTATATCTGTTGTTAAGCTAAATAGGTTCCAAAAATTATTATGCAATAAAGAGAATATGAAGGCATGTATTAGAATACCTAATACACAATCACAGTTAATAAAAAAATAGCATGAATCTTGATTGACTTATCTTCAAAACATAATGGTCTAATTTAGCATTAAAAGTGACCAGAAGTGGGGGAACTGAAAATGAAACTGAAATTAACAACTTGCAAAGCTATACTATAACTTGAGAGATAGACTAATTGCGTTAAATCATGACTAGTTCCTCCAGACCATATTTTTCTAAGAAAAGACCATAAGCACTGTAACAGGAACTTCACATAGATCAATGTTGCCAATATAAAACTAATGACTATTCTAGCAGCTTGTCATGATTACAAATTCTCACCAAGTCTCATCCAGTTCTTTCTTAACTCTTAATTTCCTTATAACTAACTAGCATAACCTATATGTTATACATAACTACTGTTATTTTCCCTTTATTTTTTTAAAAATTCATTCAACATAGTCTTACATTTAGGAGGGAATCATTGCCATACATTCATGAACACATGGATAATGACAGAACAATCCAAGGCTGATGCCAGTTCATTATCTCCCCCTTTTGGGTCCCCCCCCATCCTATGTTTCCCCTACTTTACCCCTATGTTAATTGGGCTTCTCTTGGAAGTTGAAGGTTCCCCACTGGCTTGATAATCCCCCTACTCCCTCCCTTCAGCTGCCTTGATATGCCTCCTAGTTCCATCCCTCACCTGCCACCCTCCCTTGATCCCCCAGTGTCATAGGCAAGGTACCTCCTATTCGTGTAAAAATTCACCCATGTTGAGGTTATTATTAACTTAGCCTACCTGCAGTCTGTTTCTGATTGTATTCTAGCTTCCACATATGAGAGAAAACATTCGGCCCTTGAGTTTCTGAGTTTGGGATATTTCACTTAGCATAATTTTTTCCATCTTCATCCATTTGGCTGCAAATGCTGTAATACTGTTCTCTCATAGCAGAGTAGAATTCCATTGTATATATGTACCACAGTTTTTGAATCTACTTGTCCAGTGAGGGGCATCTGGGTTGGTTTGACAGTTTAGCTATAGTAAATTGAGCTGCTATAAACACTGATGAAGCTGTATCTCTGTAATATGCCGATTCTAGCTCTTTTGGGAAAATACC